>JAJPUD010003486.1:184851-197787 GCA_023553655.1 Myrmecobius fasciatus
AATCATAACATAATAATAGATTCATAAAATCAACCCTCATTCTATAAGTATCTATAACATAAATATAGTTCTGAAGAGGTTTTTTTTTCTTGTTACCTTTTTATGTTTCTCTTGTGTTCTGTGTTTGTAGATCAAATTTTTTGTTCAGTTCTGGTCTTTTCAGTAGAAATAGGTGAAATTCTCCTATATCATTGAATGACCATCTTCTTCCCTGGAAGATAATGCTCATTCTTGCTGGGTAACTTATTCTTGGCTGTAATCCAAGTTCCTTTGCCCTTCGGAATATCTGATTCCAGGCCCTTCGATCCTTCAAAGTAGAAGCTGCTAGGTCCTGTGTGATCCTAATTGCAGCTCCCCGATATTTAAATTGTTTCTTTCTGGCTTCTTGTAATATCTTTTCCTTGGTATGATAGTTCTGGAATTTAGCCACGATATTTCTGGGGGACTTAATTTTTGGGTTTCTTTCAGGAGGTGATTGGTGGATTGTTTCAAGGAGTATTTTGCCTTCTGGGTCTAAAATATCAGGGCAGTTTTCTTTTATGATTTCCTGGAAGATAGTGTCTAGGTTCTTTTTTTTTCATCATGGCTTTCAGGAAGCCCTATAATCCTTAGATTGTCTCTCCTAGATCTATTTTCCAGGTCAGTTGTTTTTCCTAGGAGATATTTCATGTTTTTCTCTATCTTTTCATTTTTTTGTTTTTGTTCGATTGATTCTTGAAGTCTTGATGAGTCATTCATTTCCAATTGTTCGATTCTAATTTTTAATGTCTTATTTTCTTCAGTTACTGTTTTTAGTTCCTTTTGCAATTGACCAATTACATTTTTTGGTTCATTGCATTCTTTTTCCATTTTTTCTATTTTATTTTGCAGTGATGTCATTTCGTTTCCCCATGTTTCTTCTAACTCTCTTTTAAGATTTTTTATGCAATCTTCAAAGAAAGCCTTGTGACATGGAGACCAATTTATGTCTCTCTTTGGTGCTTTTTCTGGAGTTGCTTTACCTTTAGGGGCCTCAGGATTTGAGGTCTGTTCTTCCCTCTCTTCATAAAAGTTGTCTATGGTGAGAGCTCTTTTTGGTTTTTTATTCATTTTTTTTTAAAGGTGTGAGGTCTGTTTAGGGCAAAGGTGGGACAGCTGCTTTAATTTGCCCTGGGGCAGTTCTGCTGATTGAGTTATTTCAGGAACTGGGCAGTTCTGCTGATTGAGTTATGTCAGGTGCTGGGCAGTTCTGCTTTAGTTCACCCTGGGGCAGTTCTGCTGATTGAATTATTTCAGGTACTGGGCAGCTCCGCTGATTGAATTATTTCTGGTGCTGATCAGTCCTGTTGTTTGATTGATTGCTTTAAGGTGCTGTGTAATGGCAGCTAGGTCCCATGCTCATCAGGGGTTCAGTGGTTCACAATCTATCCCCCTCAAGAGGCAGACCCTCCAAACCACCTGCCCACAATCAGGACAGATTGTTCCAAGAGGCCCACAGAAGACTCCCAGGTGTGTGAAAAGCACAATGCTCCCACTCCTGTTCCGACTCCTCTTCCAGCTCCCTGCTCCAGCTCCCTGCCCTGGTCTCCTCGTGCTGCAGTCTGGGTTCAGTAGACCACCCCCCTGCCCAATTAAAACAGACCTGTTTTGAGGTTCTTCCAGAGTATCTTCTTCTAGAATCGTGTTGTTCTCCAGATATTGTGGATTTTTTTGCTTCAGAATCAGTCTAGAGGCTTCATATGTTGTTGGTTTGAGGGGAGGTTAGAGGAGGTTACAGAGACTCCTGTCTGATCTCTGCCACCATGGCTCCCTTCCTGACTGTTTTTAATAAAAGATAGAGCAAGTCAACTATATTTTCCCTGGAATTCTTTATTAATAGTCACTTTCTGAAATAGCTACAGGCTCCCCATTTTTCCCTTTTCCAACACCCAACAACAGTCTTCTATGTAATTTCTATTAGACTACTATATCTAGTCCTCTAACAAGCTCAGTGGTTGCTTATGACAGTATCAGCAAAATTATAGCTATAGGACTCTGGGAGATGGACCAAGTGACACTCTGACACTCTGACCTCTGGCTTAGCCCCCATTTGGTTTGAACACTCAAATTAAATGCAGTATCTCTAAGCTAAGTTTATATCTGAGTTGTACACAGAAGTAATCACTATTGCCTTTGTCCTTCACATTAGCTCTTTGTCTGGGTGATTTCTTTTTCCTTTTAGCTCAAAGGATAATTTACCAGATACTACCACTCAGATTATACTGGAGGTTTTGAATACATGAGATCTCAGGCTCTCATTTTCATTTCTGGTTCTTTTATTTAGCTTAGAATATCCCCACTGCTTTCCTTGGGCTGTGACTGGCTTTAGAGGGTGACAGAGGAAGGGGAAGTCCAAGTGGGCACCAAGAGAATGTTCCCTGCGTTTTCTCTTTCTCACCTTCACTTTAGAGACATAACAGTATCTTAAGATCATTTCCATTTCTTCCCAAGGGAGGCTTTTCATTGGAATTATTGGCCAAATTCATAGGAAGGAGAAGGCAGCTAAATGGCACAGTTGATAGTGTTGGAGCTGGAGCCAAGAATCTGGTCTCAGATGCTAAATGGCTGTGTGATCTTGGACAAGTCACTTAACCTTGTTTGCCTCAGTTGCCTCCTATGTAAAATAAGCTGGAAAAAGAAATGGCAAATCAGTATCTTGGCCAAGAAACCCCCCAATGGCGTCATGAAGAATTTCGTTTGACTGAAAGGACTCAGCAACAATAATAACAGGTATAGGACCTTGCCTGCTATGAGACGGTGGGCCAATCTACCCGAAGGATTCAGGCATGGGAAGGATGAAGAAAACAGGATATAGGAGTTCAAGAACTTGTATGTTCTTCCTTCTGTCTCTACTTCATCATCTTGGAATCCCTTTGCCCTGAACAGAACTACAAAGGGCTGGGTAAGTGGCAGTTTTTCTCCGAAATTCGAAAAAGAGGAAGGAGTTTACTATTCATTTCCTGCCCCTTGAAAGAGGAAGGAAAAAGAGGGAGGGATCCTCTGGCTAAAGCAGCAAAATCTTGGGCTAGGAAATGGGGTGTTTTGCTATTTATATATTTGTATTCTTCATCAGTCATTCTTAGAACTGGCTGTGTGGTCAACATGGATGATGTATTCAAGCTACTCCTAGATACTGATGGATTTTAATATTGTCCAAATGTCCCTTACCAAGCTACAAAACATATCAGATCTGGTCATTTTTATGAGTCCCTAGCCCCGCAATCCATCTGTGATGGAAACACCTAGAATGGTTTGCTTAATGAATATCAGTGATTTCAAAAATAAGGCATATGTCCAGATCAGCTCTGCCTCCTTTTTTCCAAGAAAAGGGTTGTCATTTCTCACCCACTACAAAAAGGGCTGCTACAAACATTTTTGCACATGTGGATCCTTTCCCTTATTTATGAACTTGTTGAGATACAGACCCAGTAGAAACACCGCCAGATCAAAGAATATTCATAGTTTCATAGCTCTTTGGGAATATGAAGTCAATTTTCACAGAAAGCAAAACTATCTTCTAATAAATCACATGAAAATTGCTCTGTAGGATTATTGATTAGAGAAAAAAATTAAAATAACTCTGAGGTACCACCTCAGAACTTTCAGTTATCAACTAACATGACAGAAAAAGATAAAAACAAATGCCAGAGGGGGTGCGGAAAAATAGACACTACACTGTCCATGGAGCAAAGAATTGGTCCAACCATTTTGGAGAACAAGTGGGAATTATATTCACAGTAGTATCAAACTATGCTTACCCTTTGACCCAGTAATACTTCTGCTAAATCTATATCCCAAAGAAATCAAAAAAAAAAAGAAAGAGACAAAAACATATACATTTATATATCTATCTACAAAAAATGAAAGCTTTTTGTGATGGCAAAGAATTGAAATTAAGGGAATGCCCACCAAATAAAAAATGGTTGAATAAGTAGTAGTGTATAATTGTAATAGGATACTATTGTACTATAAGAAATAATGAAGGAGATGATTTAAGGAGAATATGGAAAGACTTAAATAATAAGTTGATGTAAAATGAGCAGCTAAATCTTTCACAATTATTCATAACTAGAATATTCCAAAGGACTCATGATGAAAAGTGCTATTCACTCCCAGAAAAAAAACAAAACTGATGAATCTGAGTGCAGATTGAAACATATTTTAAGTGTTTTATATTATATTTATATTATGTGTATTAAATATATATACATATATATTATTTTCCCTAGCTTTTTTGTTTTTGTAACATGGCTAATGTGGAAATATATTTTGGATGATTTAATAGATATAATGGGTATCATATTTTTTGCATTATTAGTGGATAGAAGCTAGAGAGGACAGAATTTGCAATTAAAAATAAAAATGTGAAAAAAGAATGAAGATGAGAAAATATTAAAAGATAAAATAAAATTATGAAACTAAAAAAAGTTAACTCATTCATCTTGGGAAGCCTTTCAGTGATGCTTAAACAGTAGTTATCTTTTGATCTCCTATCAAAATGTAAATGGATATATTTATGGTATCCTAAATTAACAGCTAGGAAGGATTTTAGGGGTAAGTAATGTTAAATATTTAATTCTACAAATTAGAAAACTATGGTATGAAGAAATTAAATATTACAGGTATTAAACAGAAGAAAATTAAATTATTTCTAATAAACACATATTGAGTATCTCACTATATGTAATGATGAATATAAAAAAAAAACTTCACTGATAACAAGTCCATTCAAGAAGTATTATGGACAAGTTCCTGGCCTTTAAGATAACCCCTAGATACTAATATATTATTGGTGCAGTTGTGAAGTGATTGAACCATTCTGGAAAGCAATTAGGAACCATGCCCAAAGGGCTATAATCTACATACCCTTTGATCCAGCAGGGTCTCTACTGGGCCTATATTCCAAAAAGATCATAAAAAAGGGGAAAGGACCTATGTGTGCAAAAATGTTTGTAGAAGCCCTTTTTTTATAATGGCAAGGAACTGGATGCCCATCAGTTGGAGAATGGCTGAATAAGTTATGGTATATGAATATAATGGAATATTATTGTTCTGTAAGAAACAATCAGCAGGATGATTTCAGAGAGGCCTGGAGAGACTTGCATGGACTGATGCTGAGTGAAGTGAGCAGAATCAGAAGATCATTGTACAACAAGATTATATGATGATCAACTATGATGGACTTGACTCTTTTCAACAGTGGGATGGAGAGAGCCATTGGGTATCCAACAGAGAACGTCTGGGGGACTGAATGTGGACCACTACATAGTATTTTCACCTTTTTTGTTATTTGCTTGCTTGTTTTTTTTCCTCATTTTTCTCCTTCTGATCTAATTTTTCTTGTGCAGCATGATGAATATGGAAATAAGTTTAGAACAATTGCACATGTTTAAGTTTTATTGGATTACTTGCTGTGTGGGGGAGAGGAGAGGTGGAGAGAGAAGGAGAAAAATTGTAACACAAATTTTTGCAAGGGTGAATATTGATTATCTTTTCATGTATTTTGAAAAATAAAAAGCTATTATTATAAAAAAAGATGACCCCTATGTTCTCTAAAGCCAGTTTTGAGCATTTCTGTGGCAGCTATGAGAATGATCCAGTCTGGTATATAATATGGAAAGAAAAGGATGGCTAAACAGATCCAGTTTTGATTCCACAGCCAATGCTATAAGAATAGTCCAGATTTTTTGTCACTATTGACAGAGGATCCTCTCTTTGTCCTTCCCCTTTCAAATGGCAAGAAAAAGGTAATGAATTACTTCCTCTTTGTCATTAAGTTTTAGAGAAAAAACTGCCCTTCTCCTGCATCTTTGTGGTCCTGTGGTTTTATTCTCTGCTTCAAAGGAAAAGGAACTGTGATGATGAACTGGAGGCAGAAAGGGAATATTTCAGTGTTTGATTTCTTATATCTTTCATTGAATTAGTCTTTAACCCTATGATCCTCTGATGTCATGACCATATATACAATATTTTGTCCCCTACCTCCATGCTTTTGTACAGATTTTATCTTTATTCCTGGAAAACTTGGCTACATAGCAGCTGATTCTAGGGGGGCCCCATTAAATAAGCTCTTGCCTGTGATTTTGTTAGTTTTCCTCTTTTGGATCTTTGTTCTTAATTAATGAGTATTATAAAAGTGGTTGTATGTGGGTGATAAGTAGTCTTTGAAGGCTAAGGTTTGCCATTGACAGCCAGAGGTGAATGGATGTCAGGGAAACTGACGATGATAATGGTGGTGATGTCTGTTGTAACCATGACAGTGATTTTGGAGTAGATGGTCACTTTTCAAGTAGAGGACTAGCCCAAATCTGTTTGCTTTCCCATCAGCATTGTTTGGATAATGCAGAACAGAGGTGAAATGTAAAATGCCTGTTATTCATTAAATGATATAGACTTAGTAGTGGTATTGCTGGGTCAAGAATATGTATACACGATCATCACTTTTTAGTATAGTTCCAAATTGGTCTTTAAAATGATTGGACTAATTCAAAACTATATTGATAATGCATTGTGTCCTTACTTATCCATATCCCCTTCAGCATTTATCATTTATTTCTTCAGTCTCATTAGTAAATCTGATGTGTGACACGGTACCTTAAAGTTGTTTTAATTTGCATTTTTCTAATCAATAATAATTTAGAGTAATTTCTCATGTGACTTGGTAGATTTGCTTTCTTCTTTTGGAAAATTACCTCAGAATATCTTTTGACCATATGTCATTTGGGGAATAGATCTTATTTTTATAAAAATATATAAAATATTTCATATTCTTTTAAAATATCTTATAAATAAGATGTTTGCATCAGTTCCTTATATATCAAATACTTTTCTTCTATTGAATATCCACATTTTATCATTGATGATTAGTCCACAGGGTATCATTTTGGGTTGAATCTTGAGTTCCTTTTTTTTAAATATATTGCTTCATACTTTTCTGCTTATTCTGATAGGTTTATGATAATTATCCATTATTCAGATTTCTTTTATTTTTATATTTGAAGGGGTTTCTTGTATGTGAGATTTGTCATTAGTTGATTAATTTAACCACTGTATATCTCAGATTTTTTTTTGGGGGGGGGAGGGAAGGATTTGCTTTTTTGTATTTTTTTTTTTTCTGGCGTCAATCTGTGGATTATTTCAGTTGTTATTTTTCTTTCTATATCCAGAAGTTCTGAGATGTTTACAGTTTTGAGCAGTTTTCTTGTATTTTTTCTTGCATAATGATGTGAAGTGTTTTTTTTTTGACATGTTCTTTTAGGAGGCTTAAAATCTTTAGGTCATCTCTGAATTTTCACTTTCAAAGTGTTTTGTTTGTATAGCTCATTCATGATTTTTGTTTATGTTTACTGCATTTTGAATCTCCCAGATTGTTCTCCACTCCAGGTAGTATACTTACATTCCCAGTCAATTATTCTATCTTTTATCTTGTTGGAGAGACTCAGTATTGGGGATTTAAGTTTTTATTCTTATTTTTCTTGCTGAGTAGGCCATAAATCCTACCATTTATTTCTTTTTAAAATTCCCTTAAGATTCTAATTTCTCTCTTGAACCATTTGTAAATACTGGTTTCCTATTCTGAGAATTCACAGGGTTCAATAGTCCAGATACTGACTCAATTTCCTTTATCCTACAGTTGGTTATATGAATTGGTAGCCATGTTTTTTTTTCCTATTTCATTAACTTGTTGATTATCTACTTGTTTTAGGTTTTCCAATTAAGTTTTCTTCTCACCTAAGATGGATGACTATGTTATTATTTTGACCTTATATTCCTTCATCATTTATTTTTCTGATTTATTTTCATTTGATGATTTCTCCCCTGTGAATTAGACATCCAGTTCTTTCAATTTGCTCCCATGATAGGGAATTCACTTTTCACTGGTCTCATTCCATGATCTAAGTGATGTTTCTGGAGATAAACTGCCCCTAGCTGAATTCCAGGTACTTTTCCTTCAGGACTGGTGTAAACCTCAGCCTCTTAAATAAAAACATTCATCGGTGGACTCTTGGTTCTTTAGCTCTCTGGCTGAGCCCTACATCTTCAGGCAGAGGGCACTCTTGCCTCTCTATACTGCTTTTTTCTTCAAAAGCAGCTTGTGAGAATTGAGGTTTGTTGGTTTTTTGCTACAAAATTTTAGGGTAAAGGGAGGAGCAGAATGTGCTAGCGGAAACCACAGAATAGTTGTAAAATGGCTGAGTAAATCCTTGAACTAACTAAACACGTGTGTTGAATTGTGTACCCTGCCAGAATGAATGTTGGGTGATCAAGTTAGAAATTAATTTTCTTTATTTTTTATTCATAAAAATATTACCCTTTTAGACTTCCTATTGTCATGGCAAGTGATATCAGTAGTACTATCCCTGTACATTCATGCACAAAGACACACACACGTATGTGTTTATATCACCACCTACCTATCATCTTTACGAGTTCAAATTCAGCCTTAGATACTTACTGGCTTGTGAACAAATAGGGTTCTATTTGCCTTGTTTTCTCATCTCTAAAATGAGTTGGAGAGGGAAATGGCAAATCACTCCAGTATCTTTGCCAATAAAACCCTATATCTATATCATTCATATCTATCACTTATCAATTTAGATATGTGATCTAATTGGAATAGAATACCCTGAGTAAGAAAACTTCTAACAGTGGGGATCAGCAACTGATCTGCAAGTTAGAGTTGAGTGGGGGCAATTAGAAGCTGGATGACTCTTTGAGGGACACTTGAACCCAGTTCTTCTTGAGCCTGAGGCTGATTCTTTACTTAGAGAGCCATATTGTTTCCCTGAAGAGTATTATGTTATAGAAAATGAAAAACTAATAACTCATTAGCTTATGACTTAAAGGGAATTTATTCATATCTGAGTCGTCATACTGAGCTGATCTGGACAATTCCTCTGATCAAATCCTCGAATACCACAGTCCTAATGTGATCCTTTCATCTCCCACCCCAGAGACTATTTGGAAAGGGAGAAACTGGGAGGAGGCATCAGTATGGCTTGAGCCCATGCTCTTTCCTATTTCCAAAGGCTAGGACTTGAAGTTAAACATTTCAGAAGTAGCTCCAATGACTATTTTTCTTTCTTTTTTTTTTATTAAAGCTTTTTATTTGTATAATATATGTATGGGTAGTTCCCCAGCATTGATCTTTACAAAGCTTTCCATTACAAATTTTACCCCCAGTCCCCTCCCCTCCCCTAGATGGCAGGAAGTCCACTACATGTTAATAATGTTGAAATGCTTGAGAAGTTATGCAAGAAAAATCCTATCTACAAGAACAAAAAAGAATCAGAGAAAGGCAACACAATGCAAGCAAATGTCAATAGAGATCATGAAAATGTTACATTTTGGTCCATATTTCATTTCCCTCTCTCTGGGTGTATATGGTTTTCTTCAGTGAACAATTGGAACTGGTTTGAGACAATTCTTTGCTGCAGAGAGCCATGTCCATCAGAATTGATCATCATGTAATACTGTTGTTGCTGTGTATAATGATCTCCTGGTTCTGCTCATTTCACTCAGCATCAGTTCATGCAAGTCCCTCCAGGCCTCTCTGAAATCGTCCTGCTGGTCGTTTCTTACGGAGCAATAATATTCCATAACATTCATATACCATAATTTATTCAGCCACTCTCCAATTGATGGGCATCCCTTCAGTTTCCAGTTTCTAGCCACTACAAAAAGGGCTGCCACAAATCCAATGACTATTTTTCAAGGCTTATTTCCAGAAGGTGTAGTCTGAGTATGTGAGAAAGTATATGGTGCCTAAGAAAGGAAAAAAAAAGTTCCTAGGAGAAAATTTTCCAGGTAAATCAGGATTTGTCTGTGTAGAAGGGAAAGAAGGAAGGTCGAGTCAATTTGCTGGTAATGGAGTCCCAACTCCCTCTGCCTTAGAACCCTATATTCCCAAGGTATTGTAGAAAGAATTCAATGGAATTCTGAATCAGAGAACTTACTTCAAATCTTTTCTTTCATCCTTCCTATCTCTTTGGGCTTTTAAAAAATCATTTTAGAAAATGACAGAATTATATTAGATCAGAAGTGTCAAATATATGTCCCACAATATTCTTAAGTAGGGCCCACACCAGATTAAAAAGTTAGAAACATTTAGCAAAATAAATAAAAATACAATAAAATGAGATAATATTAATATATTATTTTCTAAGTTAATATGTGGCCTGAAGGAATACTTATGCCCTACTTAGTGATCCTTGTTTCTATTTGAGTTTGATACCATTGAATTAGTACATCTCTAAAGTTCTTGCCAGTTTCATTTTTTTCTAAAACTCCTATTGGTCAGTCTTCCATTGCAATATAGGCTAATAAAATTGGGGAGAAGAAGTAATATTAGGTATTTTGGAACTGGGGAGGGAGAAGAATTTCCAAATGTGAAACAGGATGTCACTCAGTTACCATGATTAGTAAGCAAGTAGATTTTACATGAAAATGAAACATTTTGTAAAATGGAGTCAGTTTGGTTCATAGTTGATTTAGGGAGAGTGAGCCAGCCCATTTGTCCATGTATCATTTATTTATTAGCCAAATTTACAAGGTTTTTAATGTGCTTACACTATCAAAGTTACGTACTTAAAAAAGATCTCTTGGAAGCATCCTCTCACATAACTTAGTAAAATAGCAATATAGTGCTTACCATATGGCTGGCATTGTGTTGAGCACTTCACAATCATTGTATCATTAGATATTTTCAACAACCCTGGGAGGTAGGTGCTAATACTAATAATACAAGTCATACAACTTGCCAATATGGTTATTTGTGACATGTGACACTCTTCTTCAACTTAAGATTGCATAATCCCTCAAAGGACATTTTTGGAAAACACCTGCCCTAACAATTTGGGGGTTTACCTTGGCTCAGAAGAATTTAAATTCGAGGGGTAGGGATAGCTTTTCTAATTCCCCTTACCCTCAGTGTCTTCCTTCCCCAATTACTTTATCATTTGCTGTATTTATTTGTATTTTTATACCTATGTACCATATTAAAATATGTATTTATTGCTATTGCCTCCATTAATATATTTTTCTTATGAAGAAAGATTATTTTACTCATATTAATATCCTCACTACAAGTGTCTGACTCATAGTAGTCACTTAATAAGTGTCTGTTGGTTGATGGGAACTGAGTCTTACATAGAGCATGTAACATATCCAATGTCACCCAAATAGTTCAGAATAAAACTTGGATTTAAATCTGTCACCCTATTAATCCAATGTTCTTCCTATTATACCACACAGTTATTCATCATCTCCCCATCTTATACATCACTTTCCCTAATGTATATATTACAAGAACTAAACACAGTAAATATATAAGGGAACTGAACCTATAAAAAGGGAGATTACTTGTCTAAGGTCACAACTAAATATGAGCAGCGGTTCCAGGGTATTTCCCTCTATAACACACAGCAGAGGATTTTGGTCTCAGTATTCTAGGAAGTAGTCAGTCAAAGGGAATTAGAATGCTTAAAAAGAATGGGCTTCACACATTGATAAGAATTTTCCTGATTGTTCTTTTGGCTCACTGGCTTAAAGAATAAAATTAAACTTGTATTCCTATGCAAGTTTATTTGAAAGTCAGGAAGGATGTGTCTCTTCTCCCATGGAGACATTATTTTGCCTGGTCATATTTACAAGTAATCCTATCATATCTATAGCTATTATTTCCTCTTTTCTAAAAACATATTTGAATAATGGTTTAGATAACAGATAATGTCCAAAACATTTATGTGTAAGCAAATTCCCAGGCAATTCCCCTGATTTGTCATTTTATTTTTGCACATTATAAGCAAAAGTAATTTGAGAAACAGATTTACCCCATGTTTCTAGACCATTCTCATTGACCTAAAAATATACATACTGAAGAAGGATCAGTCTCTTGCTACCAATGTTACTGTCCATCATAGTTAACTTTCTGAGAACTGGAAAGTACAGTGGATAGTGTGCTGGACAGGAGTAAGGAAGATCCAAATCAAAATCTTACTTCAGCCACTATTCATATGATCCAATGCAAGTCGCTATTTGTCTGCCCTAATTTCCTCAAGTGTAAAATGGATCAAATGAGGTAATATTTGTAAAACATTTTGCACTATGCCTGGAGCATATAAAGTGCTTAATAAATTCTTGTTTCTTCCCTTCCAATGTAGCAAGAACTGTGCCCATTTAGAGGCTGGAATTTTGAAAAATCATCTTTCTTGGAAAGCTCCTGAATAGTTGAGAGCAAAATGGGAAAAGGAAAAGTGCATATCCAGATGAAGGAAAAAGTTAATTTTATTTGTTGTATAAATTTCAAAGCAGTCTGGTGTAGTAAATTAAGGGAAATGGACTGGAGGCTAGAAACCTGCATTGAAGTCTTGGTTCCATTACTGTCTAACTTTGGTTGAGCTACTTTTCTTCTTAAACTTCAGTTTTCTACTTCTGTAATAAGATAAGATTCAATTTGAACAGATGTTATAAACATTTTTATATCCCATGAATACATTTGGCAATTTGATTAAGCCAATGGACAATTTCAGAATAATGTTTTGAAATGAATAAAACAAAACTGGATTTCAAAGGGAACCAACTACATTACAGTAAAGAGATATCTCTTTCCCATCCAAGTTCATGAACTCCCTGAAATCTATCTAAAGTGCTTTAGGGGTCCATGAGCTCAAAGTTAAGGATATTTAAATTAACATATCTAATCTCTCTTCTGGCATTAATATGCTGTATTATATGCTGTAATTTTCTCTTTTGTATTTTGTGCTCCAAATTCCTTTCTAGGTATCATTTATTTTCATTCTTTCTCCTAAGAATTTAGCTTTAACATTCTATATATATGCATACATATATATACACATACATACACACACACATATATACATACATATATACATATATATACATATACATATATATATA
>JAJPUD010003486.1:197887-225318 GCA_023553655.1 Myrmecobius fasciatus
ATATATATATATATATATATATATATATATATATATTTGCTGAGGCAATTGGGGTTAAGTGACAGCTAGGAAGTGTGAAGTGTCTGATTTGAACTCAGGTGCTCCTGACTTCAGGGCTGGTGCTCTATCTACTGTGCCATCTAGCTACTCCTAACATTCTATATTTTACCATCAAAGTTTTCTTAGAGGTTTGATATTCTATATTCCAAGATCCTTCTGAGTGTTGACATTTTATAGAATGTGTCCTAAGTTCTGTTTGCTATTCTCTGAACCATTTCAAATCTGACATATTATATTCTATATTTCATGGTTCCTTCTGAATTGAGTGTTATGACCCTAAAAAAGAAATTTAAAATTATTTACTTATCTTAAACATTCTTTTAAAAAATATTTTAAATTCCAGATTCCCTCCCTCCCTCCCTTCCACTTTTCTCCTATTCATGGAGAAGACAAGCAAAATATCAATTTATATGTGTAATTAAGCAAAACATGTTTTGCTAACACATCACAAAAAGGGCAAAAAATTAAATATGAAAATGATACTTCAATTTGCAGTCAGAGTTCATCAGGTTTTCTCTCTGGAGGTAGATAGCATTTATTCATGATGAGTAGTCTGGAATTGTTTTGGGTCATTTTATTGATCAGAGTAGTCAAATCTTTCACACTTGATCATTATTGCAACATTGCTTATACTGCACACAATGATCAGCTGCTTCTCATTTCACTCTGCTTCATAAAGGTCTTCATGTTTTGTTTTATTCTTTGAAATCACCCCCTTGTCATTTTTATAGCACTATAGTACTCTATCAAAGTCATATGCCATTTCTCCTATTAATAAACATTTCCTCACTTTTCAATTCTTTGCTATCACAAAGAGTTGCTAGAAATATTTTTGCACTTATAGTTTCTTTTCCTTTTTCTTTGTTCTCTTTGGATTTTATACCTAAGAATAGCATTGCTGGTTTCAGGCATATATCCCTTTGGGAATATTTCCAAATTGATCTCCAAAATGATTGGACCGATTCATAATTCCACCAAGATGTTTTTATTGTGTACCTATTTTCCTTTATCATTTTCAGTCTTGGTCATTTCTGATAGGTGTGAGGTAATACCTCTGAGTTCTCTTAATTTGCCTTTCCATAATCAATAATAACTTACACTATTTTATGTGACAATAATATTTCTAAACTTTTAATTTTTTTCTGAAAAATATCTGTATTCTTTGACAATTTATTAATGAACGAATGGCTGTCATTTAAAAAATTAACTCAGTTCCCTATATATTTGAAAATGAGGCCTGTATCAGAGAAACATGCTGTAAATTTTTTTTTTTTGGTATTGTTTCATTGTCTGTAGTGCCTTTTAGCAAAATGTAGTTTTCCTTATCAGCTCTTTTAATATGGCATATTTTTGCTTTTATTTTGTTGGTGATCATGATAGCTACCCTTACCTTTTTTTTTTACTCTGGTTAAAGCATAAATAGATTCTAGCTCATTATTTTTATTCTACATGTGTCTGTTTTTTTTTTTTTTTTTTTTGTAAGCAACATTTTGTATTCTGGTTTCTTTTCTTTTTTGCTTTTTGCTGAGGCAATTGAGGTTAAGTGACTTGCCCAGGGTCACACAGCTAGGGAATGTTAAGTGTCTGAGACCAGATTTGAACCCAGGTCCTCCTGACTTCAGGGCTGGTGCTCTATCCACTGCGCCACCTAGCTGCCCCTGTATTCTGGTTTCTAATCCATTCTGCTATCCACTTCTTTTTTGTGGATAAGCTCATCCTGTTCACATTCACAGTTATGATTACTAACTGTGCATTTCCTTCCATCTTATTTTCCTCTCTTCATCCTTTTCTTTCTCTTTTTTATTCTTTATTTCTTCAAAAGTCTATTTTGCTTCTGATTACTGTTTTCCTTTCTTAATGTTTTCTCTTTTAACTTCCCCTTTCCTATATCTCTTATTTTTCATCACATTTCCTTATTGGGTAAGAAACAATTGATATATTATGTATATATGTGTTATATGTAGATATATATATATATATATACAGTATGTATATGTGTATATACATATACACAGAGATAATTTTGTGTACATATGTGTATACACAAATATATCCTTCTCTGTTTAAACCAAATCTGGTAAGATTGAACCACCTCCCTTTCTTCTTAAACTGTAAAAGTTCTTCCTTATATACTTCTTTTATGTGAGAAAATTTCCCCCATTCTACCACTGCCATTTCCCTTCTTCTAGGGCATTCCTTTTGCTCTCTCCTTTATTATTTTAGATTGCACCAACATAATCAACTCATACCTATGCTCTCTGTCTATGTAGGCTTCTCCCAACTGCTGTAACAATGATAAAATTCTTAGGAGTTACATGCACCATCTTTCCATACAGGTATATAAATACTTTAGTCTTATTAAGTCCTTAAGATTTCTCTGTCATGTTTATTTCCTTATGCTTCTCTTGAGTCTTCTGTTTGAATGTGAAATTTTCTATTCAGTTCTGGTCTTCTGATCATAAATACTCAAAAATACTCAATTTCATTAAATATCTAATATTCCCATCCAAGGGATTATATTCAATTTTGCTGTGTGGATTATTTTTGATTGTAACCCTAATCTCTTTGCCTTCCAAGATATCATATTTCAAGCTTTCTACTCCTTTAACATGGAAGCTGCTAAATATTTTGTGTTCCTGTGAATCCATGACTCAGTGATATTTGAATTATTTCTTTCTGGCTGCTTGACCCCTAGGAATTTTGGAATCGGGCTACACTATTCCTGAGAATTTTCAACTGTTTTAGGAGATGATTGATGGGTTCTTTCAATATGTATTTTATCCTAGTTCTAAGATATCAGAGCAGTTTTCCTTGATAATTTCTACACACACCCATTCTCTCTCATCATAACGTTCAGGAGTCCAATAATTCTTAAAATATCGCTACTTAACCAAGTTTTAGTTTACTTGTTTTTCAGATGAGGAATTTCATATTTCTTCTATTTGTTCATTCTTTTGACTTTGTTTCCTTATTTCTTCAACTTGTCTAGCTATAATTTTTAATGAATTATTTTTTCAGTGAGATTTTATGCTTCTTTTCCCATTTGACTGATTCTGATTTTTAAGGAATTTTTTCTTCTTGTCTTTTATTTTTTTCATCTTTTTTTTTCTTTTGTGTGGTGATTGGGATTAAGTCACAGCTAGAAAATGTTAACTGTCTGAGGTCAGATTTGAAGTCAGGTCCTCCTGGCTTCAGGGCTATCCATTGCACTATCTAGCTTCCTCAAGGAGTTTTATCCTCAAGTGAAATTTTATACCTTCTTTTCTACTTTTTAAGTAGAATTTTTGTGCATCTTTTACTATTAATACAATTCAATTTTAAGATAATATTTTCTTCAGTATTTTTTGTGCCTCTTACAAAGCTGTTATTTTTCTTTTCATAATTTTTGTGTATCATTCTCATTTCTTTCCCCAAGTTTTCTCTTAACACTCTTATATTTCTTTAACTTTTCTAATAATTCTTGTTGGGCTTGGTTCCAATTATTACTTTGCTTTGAGGGATGACCTGTAGTTGTATTCATATTGTTGACTTTTTTTTAGTTTGTGTCAGCCTTTCCTGCTTTATGTAATCAAGTTCTTTTATTGTTATCATATTTTTCTAACCTATTTCTTCTCTGTTTAACCTTATGTTTTTTTATTATTAAAACTTTTTATTTGCAACACATATGTATGGGTAATTCTTCAACATTAACCCTTACAAAGCTTTCTGTTACAAATTTTCCCCCCTACACCACACCCCTCCCCTAGATGGCAGGATATCCACTACACGTTAATTATGTGTTTAACCTTATGTTAAAGCTGGACTGTACTCACCCTGGGGTAGGGAGGCATTGTCCTAAGTTCCAGGCATTTTCATACTACTGTTTTTAGAGCTAGTTCTGGGCGTTTTCAAGTTTTTAGTGATTTCTCCAAAGGTGTGAACTGTGAAGATGCATGGTCACTTCTGTTCTGTTTAGTGCTCTAGGCTTTACCCAGAAAGAGTATGTATTCCTTAGTAGCCATAAGTACTGGAATGGTACTACTCTGCCTTGGAAGGGAAACCAGGGATACTGCTCCTTTGTGACCACAAGCACTACATTCTGCCTGAGATTTGCAACCCAGACCTCTTTATGGGCAATAGAGTTGCCAGTCAGCACTAATTGCACCCAATGCTAGTAAGGAAATTCATGTAATCTTTTTCTGACCTGTTGTCTGATACCTTTACTTTCTCTGGACTGAGAGCTCCTTATGCTGCTGCTGCTGCTCTTGCTGTTACAATTGCCCTTGTAAAAAGTAATTTTCATAAAATTTCTACAACTATCCATCAGAATCTGAGACTGAGGGAAATTTGATTTAATCTCTAGCTTCCCTTTCTCTCATGACTGTCTCTCTTGAGATCATTTTACAGAATATTTTTAAAGAAAATTTTGTCAGTCTTCATAGCTGGTGTCCTATAGAGATGACTTTGATAAGTTGGAATTGATTTTATATCTACAAAAAAAGAAAAAAATTATGCCCAGAACATCCCCTTCCAGCCAGTCATCATCACTGCTTCTTCTTTGGTTTTCCTCTCTTGATTTATATCTGCCATTAGTAGGAGGGGTAAATCTTATCACAGACACATCTTGCTTAAACGTTAGAACGTCTTTTGATAGTTCTCTTATCACTCTCAAGCAGATGGTTTTTCTGTGCATTTCTGGAATTAGAAAGCTACAGAGAGGTCCTAAGCTGTTGTTAGATTCCATACTAACTGTGCCATGTACCACAATAATTCCATTGAAATAAATGGGTCTCTTTGATTCAAAAGCATCTGCAAACCCAGCTGCACTCACCTCCTGCTAGTGAGAATCAGCATTCTGGATAGCAGCACTATGAAACAGATGCTCCCAGTTGGAATTTGACCCAACACTGAACCATAGTGGCCTTTTTCTCTCATTGGAGGATGGAACTTGATTTGAAAAAGACCATGTTAATTTTCAAAAGAACAGCTTTTTCTCCCATCCCATCCCCTGAAGGTAAACCAAGGACATTAATGACTAGATTACCTTAATTATTATTTTTGAGACTTTCAGCCTTATATTACTAACTACTTATTGGATGTTTTGAACTGGATGCCCCATAGTCACTTTAAACCTAACAAAAACAACCCAAAACTCATTAAATTTTCCTCAAAATCTTCCTTTCTTCCTAATTCCCTATTACTATTGAGGATAATACTGTTCTCACAGTTATCTATGTCCAAAATCTAGGTGTCATTCTGAACTTCTCACTAACTCTCTCCTCATATCAGATCAGTTATCAAGTCCTGAGAGTTTTATTTTTATAACATCTCTTACTTAAGATCCTTTCTTTCCTCTGACATTGACATTACTATGTTGTAGGTAGTTTTTAATTTAAGCCCAGAATGTTCTAATAGGCTGATACTTGATTTCCCTTCTACAAATTTCTTCCCACTCTAACCCACTTTTTAGTCAGTGATCTTTTTAAACTTCATGTTTGACCATTTCCTACTTAAAATTTCATTTTCTCTCTATCATCTCCAAGATCAACTATGAAATTTGCTCTTCATTCAGTGTCTTTATAATCTACCTTCCCTACATTTGTAGACTTCTTATATCTTATACCCTTAAATGTTCTCTTTGATCCAGGGATTCTGACCTCATTACCATTTTTTGAGCAAGATAATCTCTGGATGTTTTTACTAGCTATATCCCATGCTTGGAATATTCTTCTTTCTCATTTCTTCATCATAGCTTTTTTGGCTTTCTTCAACTTTTAGGTAAACACTTCACCTACTATAATTAGCCTTTACTTATTCTTTATTCTAAAGCCCTCTTTTATCCTATATATGTAATTTATCCTATATATGTAATTGTTTTTATATAGTTGATTACAGGAATTTATCCTATATATGTAATTGTTTTTATATAGTTAATTACAAGAATGAAATAATAAGATTTGTTCCTTAGGAATAAGTTAGTCTGTCAAATAAGCATTTATTAACCATGCCAGAAACTGTAGTTAGTACTGGACATACAAAGAAGGGCTAAAACACTATTCTCATTCCCAAGGTGTTCATATGCGAATGGGTCAGACAACATGCAAATAGCTATATACTTACAAGATATAGGAAAGGACAAATATAAGCAATTAAGAAGCTATTGCAATAGTAATCAAATAATTCAGTGAAGTAAAATATAGGCTAAACTGAGGTGGTGATAGTGAAAGTAAATAGATAAATGAGCAATTGGAAAGTAAAATGTATAGGAAGTGGTAATAATTCATCAAATTTCAAGGTACTGGAAACAAAGGAAAGAATCAAGAATGATTACTACACAGAGTCTTCATAATGTGATTCATGTGGTCCTTAATTCATTCAAACTTCTTCAATCTTAATTCCCATCATTCATGCTTATGAAAATCAATCTAGTTTCCTGATCAGTTTTTATCTATTCCATTTTCCTCCCCAAATCTGCTCAAACTCTGCAGCTTCTCAGTTTAAAATGTTCTTTTGGCCCCTTCCTTGTTATTTAAAAATGACAACAAAGCAGAAGAGTGAGGAGATGTAGAAATAGAGTGAGAAAGATAGTGAGGGAAAATAAGAAGGAAATTAAAAATAATTATAGTTTAGAATGTGAATGGGATGAATTTGCCTATAAAATGCAGTGAAAGGAGATTAAAAATTTGAATTCAACAATATGTTGCTTTCTATAAAATTTTTATTCTATAAAAAGCAGGAGTAGTAATCATGATTTCAGACAAAGTTAAAGCTAAAATAGATTCAATCAATAGGAAAATTATACTGTGTTAGCCATATTATTCAGTATTATTTTAGGCCACTTAAAATAACTAGATAGTATAAAATACTTGAGAGTGTACTTGCTAAAATAGACATAGGAACTTTATGAATATAAACATGAAATGCTTTTTATGCAAATAAAGTTAAATCTAAATAAATGAAGTAATATTTATGGTTCATAGGTAGGTAAAGCTAATATAATACAAAATGACAATTTTACCTAATTAATTAGAGGCAAAAGAACAACCCACATACTATGAGTCCAAGTCAAAAATCCTTTACATTACATCATGCTCTTAAATATACTTCTTGTTCTCTAGGACTGAGTTTCCTGGAGCTCTTCTGGTGATTGATATACTCGTGATTGAAGTGACTCCCTGGATTCTCTTCTTGTGGCTTTTGGGTCAATGGCTGTAGACTCTCTTTTCTCTAGTTCTATGTTTTCACCAATTTCATAAATAGGTAATTCTTCATAAACAGCTTCACGGTAGTCTTTGCGATGCTGAAGGGAAAAACACACCAAATTTTTTTTTTTTTTATGACTGTGCTCTATTTATTTATTTATTTTTTTCAGGATATCTTTTTTTTATTTTTTAATTTTATTTTATTTGCATAACATATGTGTGGGTAATTCTTCAACAATAACCCTTACATAGCTTTCTGTTACAAATTTTTCCCCCCAACTTCCCCACCCCTTCCCTAGATGGCAGGATATCCACTACATGTTAATTATGTTAAAATATTGGCAAATCGAATATATGTATACATATTTCCAAACTTATCATTGTTGTGCAAGAAAAATCTTATCTACACAAACGATATATCAGATAAAGGAAACACAATGTAAGCAAACATCAATCAAGGAGTATGAGAATGTTATGTTGTGGTCCACATTTCGCATCCCTCTCTCTGGGTGTATATGGCTTTCTTCAGTGAACAATTGGAGGTGGTTTGAAACATATCATTGTTGAAGAGAGCCATGTCCATCAGAATTAATTGTCATATAGTACTGTTGTTGCCGTGTATAATGATCTCCTGGTTCTGCTCATTTCACTCAGCATCAGATCATGTAAGTCTCTCCAGGCCTCTCTGAAATCATCTTGCTGGTCATTTCTTACAGAACAATAATATTCCATAATATTCATATACCATAATTTATTCAGCCATTCTCCAATTGAAGGGCATCTATTCAATTTCCAGTTTCTAGCCACTACAAAAAGGGCTGCCACAAACATTCTTGCACATGTGGGGCCTTTTCCTTTCTTTATGATTTCTTTGGGATATAAGCCCAATAGAAATGCTGCTGGGTCAAAGGGTATGCACAGTTTGATAACTTTTTGAGCATAGCTCCAAATTGTTCTCCAGAATGGCTGTATCTGTTCACAGCTCCACCAACAATGCATCAGTGTCCCAGCCCTCCCACAACCCCTCCAACATTCATCATTAACTTTTCCTGTCATTTTAGCCAATCTGACAGGAACACACCAAATTTTAAATGGTCAGATCTTCCTCAATCTTCAGTTTGGATTGAATTCTTCACCCACCCCTTTTGTCTCTCTGAAGCTTTATCATCTCCTTTTGACAGTAATTCTATTATCCCTACCTTTTCAAGTTACAATGAGAATTTCCATATGAGCAGATGCTACCAGGTCAGTCATGGGGCATAAAGACCTATATCTTACCAACTTAATAGGAACATTTCTAGGCCAGAAGTTCTAGCCTTTTATCAACCCTACATCTCTACTACTGTGTTGAAAAGAAAGATTGGATTGATCCCTATAATGAGATTAAGAAGATAGTCAACATGAAAGTAGTTTTTGAATATTTCTGGGTGATAGCATATGACATATGTAGGGATAGGTAGGTAGTTAGGTAGAGAGATAGATAATAGTAGTGAAAGAGATAAAGAAAATGAGAGAGATTTTTAATCCTCAGCCCAAATGCCATATTCCAGATGAAGCTTTTCCTGATGGCTCCCAGTCTCTAGTACCTTTCCCCCCCCCAGTTTCATCAATGTATTTTGTACATTTTTATAAATGTATCTATTATCTTCTGGGTCAAATTAGACATTTCTCAAGGCCAGGGATTCTCTTTGTGTCTCCAATGCTAAATACACCCTGTGCTACATATTTGGTACTTAGCCATAATTATTGATTAATCAATTTATTGATTTATCTCATTAAATTCCAAGCACATAACCTTAAAGCTGAAAGGGACCGCAAGGGTTTCTGAATACAAGTTACTTAACCTCTTCCAATGTCATATGTAAAATGGGTGTGATACTCCACTTCATTATATGAAGATCAATCATAACACAAGTATAAGGCCTTCTAAATTTTAAATTACCTTTTAAATATTAAATATTACTCTTACATAATAACTTGTATTTATATGGCATCTCAAGGTTTGGAAATCATTTTACCCATACTATCTTATTTGGTTTTTGAGGCTATATTACAAATTTAGAGCAAAACTAGGACTCAAACACAATTTTTCTATCTCTGAATCTGAGGGGCACCTAGATGGTAAAGTGGATAGATGATTGATCCTGGAATCAGGAAGAGAACCTAAATTCAAATCTGGCCTCATATACTTCCTAGCCATGTGTTCCCGAGAAAGTCATTTAACTCAGATTGCTTACAAAAACACACTAATAACTCTGAATCTGAAATTCTTCTCAACTAATTCTCTTATTCTGTGACACAGAATTCAGTTTTATTTTGTTTTGTTTTGTATAACATTAAATGATTTAATGAGTCTTTTGTTTCCACATTATCTTATACCTCTCGCTGTATGTATCTCATACATCTCTCTATATTTCTTTGTATCATATGGACATATCACAGAGATACCTACATATATGCACATTAGTTAAATACAAGGTCATTTGGAAGAGAAGGCAATACCAGTTGGGGTTCAGAAAAGGCTTCACAGAAGATGATCCAAGAGCAACATCTTAAAGAAAAAAGATTCTATGAAGTAGCAATAAGGAAAGAGTGCTTTCCATGCTTCTGGAATGGCAAATTCAAAGGCACAGACATGGGAGATGGAGTTCCAAGAGTGAGGAACTGAGGGAAGTCTTGGAAAATGGATTACAGAGTAGGGAAATGGGAATGCTTGAAAGGGAAAAGGAACCAGTGCATATTTTCCACATTTTTTTTTCTGAAGATTGAAATGCTATTATTATGTATATCCTCAGAAGCCCATTGAATTGGGAAAGGGAGTTGTGGACCTTCCATGAATTTCCCTAGTTCTTCCTCTCCACAAGTGTTATCTGATTTACTCATTCACATCAGATTTTACTTTACAAGCTACCATTTTAGCCATGCTTCCACTTTGCTTCAGACTGTATTCTAGATATTAACACAAACTTACTTTTTCAATCCATCTTTCTTCTATTTTTCCAATTATTTCACCGATAGGGAGTAATATACCAATGCTCAACTCCAGGACAGTAAAGAATAAGACAATGACCGCAGTTTCCTGCCAAACAGTGAAAAATTGAATCACAGGATAGATACATTCTAAAGGGTTATTTGATTTACACTTCTGACTGAGGTCAAGCTTACTTTCATGGCCACCACCTCAAAAGGAACAAAACTAATTGAATCTAGAAGTTAGGTCAACAAATATAATCAGGGCTTCTCCACATCATCAAAGCAGTATCTTTGTGGTGGATATAGCAGCTTCTTTTTCCCATGCCGACACATAATCAGAGTCACTAATCCAAGTTTTTCTCATGACTTAAAGATCTAAGAAGTCTTACTATAAAGAAAAATATGAATTTTTTAACTCCAAAGAATCTTACCTTTTCAATGAGAAACACTTACAGTTAAAAAATTAGCTGTAAAGCAAAAGTCTCCTATTGGATAACTTGGGCATTCTTGCAAAATAGAAAATGTTTCCTTCAGATTGGATGAGAGGATCTTTATTCCAACTCCTGCAATCACAGAACTGAGAATGGCCATTGCCAGGCTGCTTTGTACCTGAGAGAAAATTAGAACAGAAATTGAATGTTCTGGTCTTAGCCATTTTCCTAGTTGAACTTGATTTCAAAGTAGTGGAAAGAGTTCACTATTTGTTGTTAAGGGACCTGAATCAAAATATCAATTTTGCTGCTTGTTCCCTATTTATCCTTAGCTAAGTCACTTCCCTTGTGCAGGGAATCACTTTAATTTTCTGGAAAATGAGGAGGGCTGAATTGGATGGCATCTAAACTTTCTGTCATATCTAAATTAAGTAATTAACAGAGCTACCCAGCATTGGGTGTCATGTTTGATGGAAGGCACCCAATAAATGATGTTTTAGAGCAAATTGATATTCAGGGATATGTCTAGGCACATTGCCCTCAGGAATAGTGAGGACTGATCATTCTTTCATCAAAATTCTCATGTACATCTCCTCCCACTTCATGAACTTTTTTACGAATGTGCTTTTCCACAAATATCACTATATTATATTATATTATATTATATTATATTATATTATATTATATTATATTATATTATATTATATCATGCTATAATATGCTATTAGACCATACACTATACTAATACACCTCTTCACTGTTCTGAAGATCTTCTGTGTTAATACTCATGATTTATTCCTATATTCACAATGATAAAAAGGACAATGTCTTTACTTACCAGATATTTGATGTTTTTTCTTTCAAGTGAAATCAACACAATTCCAAAAATAGTGAACTGTCCAAGAGAAAAAAAATAAAACTAGGCACTGGGAGTTAACTGCCTGCCTCATTTCTCCATATGATATGAAAACCTAACAACTCACTCCATTTTCAAGGCCTCAGAGCTTAGTCTAATGATCCAGAGCATCCCAGAACTAAATGTTGAAAATGCAGAGAAAGTAAATATTATTATCAAAGAAAAGATAATTGAAGCTGAGGGAAGGACATGTGCTGATAACTCTACTACCCAATATATTTCACAATAAGAAGCCAGCAACATTTCACCATAGATTTTAATTCTTCCAATCACATCTCACTTGCCTATCTGGAATTCTAAGCCATTTGTCTATTTTTTTGGAATATGTTTCCCCCTTTCCTTATCAGTTAAAAAAAGGATTTGATCTTTTTCAAAATTTCCTAAAGAACTTTATGTTGTTCCTTCCCCATTGTCAAATCATATTTTTTTCAGATATTTAGATATGGTGTATCATAACTTACAGCTATACCTAGAATGAGGTATCTGACCCCAAACCTTAGAATGCCAGATTTGGAAGGAGTCACATTTAAAGGAGGGTAAGATACAGCACTTTCAATGATTAATTATGGCACTTATATATAATTATATGCCAACATATAATGTTAATTATATTATAGTAATATATCAAATATATATTTAATTATATATAAAATTATATATTTATAATTTCCACAATTATAACATTATACATTATATGGAATATAATAGATGATATATAATCATTATATTACTATATTTAATAATATATAACATAATAAATGATATGATGTATAATATAACATGATAATATAATATATAATAACCAATATATATAATAAATGATGTAGTGGAAGAACAGAAAAAAAAATTGAAAATGTGAACCACCAGCTTTCACTCAAATGAAGCCTTCCTACACTTCCTACATCTTCCCTTTGTTACAGAGAGGACCTTCTCTTCCTTACTCTTATGCTAAATCTTATGTTCTTGAACCTAGACCAGCAGAAGATAGTATGCAAAGAACCTGTCTCATCCCTATTCTCTATCCCATAGAAGATGAAGCTATACTTTCTGCCATTTGTCCCAAGGTCGGTTTATGGTGGTTACCTTGGGGTGTGATTCCTAATTTCAGCTCTGTTTAAATTATTAGTCTTTAAGTCCATTGGCGCTTATACAGCCCCAGAAACTATATTGTCTTTTTCTTTGCTTTTTGGGCATCTAGAATTGAGCCTTACACACAATAGTAATTTAAATGGGCAAAGCTGAGATAAAGTCTTGGAAAACACACCCAGAAGTTGGCATTTAGTCAAGAGAGGGCAAGAATTGGAGGGCTATATGTTGTAGAGAGCAGACACTGAGACCTTTTCCTTTAATTTTTTGAGCCCATCACACTGCTTTGCTTTGGATTCAGATACAGCTTGTCCAGGCTCACACATTAAGGATCAGAGAAGGAATTTAAACTCAGTCTTATCGACTGCTAAGTCTCACACTATATCCACCATGTCACACTGCTTAACTATGCTTTTTGTTCCACTTCCCTCACATTGTGCTAAGACATATTTCTAGTTATATTCTCTATGCAAGAAAACTGGATATTAGATTAGATCACTTTTAAGACTTAGAAATTTTATTAACATTTTATTGGGTACTTTGATATGGTGTCCTTTGCTATTATAAGAGCATAGCTCAATATTCAGAAAGGATTTTAATTTCACAGAAAAAGAAATTGAGTCTGAGAGAGGATAAAAGGTTTGAACTCAGGTTCTGTGATTTCAAGTTCCATACCTTTTCCACTGCATCATATTGCAAATTGTCAGGTTATATTTTTGCTCAATTCATTGGATAGATTTGTTCATCAAAATGACTAAAAACTCTCAGTCTAGCTTCCTTTTTTTCTTGGAGATTTCTAGCTTCTCTTTGTAGATCATCAGTCTGTTGGGGTTGTCATCCACACCCTGTATGCTTCATTGATCCATCATTTAGAATAGCAGACACCATCACTCTTGCAATATTGGATGCTGCTGAAAGCAGGACTGTCCATGCATAGACATCCCTCTGTCTCATTCTCCAAGGGAGTGCAAAAGCCTAAGCCACAGAGGGCACAGAACTTGGAATAAATTGAGGTCCCTTTGTGTTTACTGGTAAGTCATGTGCTGTTACGTTCAGGAAAATGTACATAATGTGGAAAGTCATGTGCCTGGAACTGGAGATCTGGTGGGAAGTGGATTGTGTAATTTTATTTAATAAACTCAATACACAGCTTTGGGACTAGTGTTGGTTGATTTGGAGACTGAGAGGGTGACTTTTCAACTGTACTAAGGAAAGGTAAATGGAGCAGTACCAATGGAGAGAAAAGACATCATCTATTGCAACTATAGGAAGTCTTGTAATTGCTGTGCACATGTAAGGGAGGGAGCTTTCAGTGTATAGCATAGGGAAGCAAGAGTACTAATGATTCTGTTTGTACTAGGATAAGTATAGAGTTTGATGGCCTTGGAAACGAAGAGAGCCAATGGAAGAGAGGGACAATGAACTGTTTGAAAATTTCAAGGTAGGGAGTGAGCCCATTTTTAACTTTGGAGGAATGGGGGGTTGAGGGTGGGGTAGAGAGATTGTAAGTCTTCTATTCACATCAGAGATTTGAGTTGCCAATTTATAGAATAATAGGAATTTAGAGCTAGAAGGGGCCTTAAATTTTTTCTAGTCCCAAATGCTTATTTTATTTACATTATTATTAATCTCTTGTTTTTTATATCACTTCCATTTCCCAGAATGCTCATAGAGTCATCATTCATTTTTGAACAAAACAAAGCAAATAAACAAAAACCAAACAAAAAACCCTTAAATAAAATATTGAATGGGAAGGAGTCAAAGCAATTAATCATAATCAATTATATCAACTTAGCCCAACAGTATGTGCAGGATTCCACTCTCAAAGTCTCTTCTCTCTTTCTCTGTCTATCTCTTTGTCTGTCTCTGTCTCTATCTTTCTCTGTCTCTTTCTCTCTTTGTCTGTCTCTTTCTTTGATTTATGTAGAGAAAGGGAAAATGCATTTTTATTCTTTTCTTTAAGACCAAGACTGGCTGTTAGCATAGTTTGGGGCTCAGTTTCAATTTTTGTTATTTGTTCAAAAGTTTTTACTTTAATCACAAGAATATTGAGAACCAGAGTGTCAGAGACCTGCCCAGGATGTTACAAATAGTAAGTAGCAGACCCTCAATGAAATCTTGAGTCGTTTGACTTAATTCAAGTTGCTTTTCATTATGCTGTGCTACCTCTTTCCTCCTAATTATGTTTCCATGCTAAATTCAGAATTTATAATGGAGGAAGAGTATGCTGTCATCTGGATTTGTAAGTTCATTGTATTAATGGCCACGAAGACAGTAAATGATATCAAACAATTTTTTGACGCTGCATTTTTTTAACAGAACATACAGATGTTCACAGAATTCCATGGAAGAACTGACTGTCCTTTTGTTTCAGTGGGAGAATCCAAAAGAAATTTTGAGTATCTTCCATACTTCAAATGATGGAACATATTTATATATAAGCTTCTGACAGGAAGGTATGGTAAAGATAAAGGATATATAAGGATATGATACTTGGGCTCATACATATGAAATGTTTGAAAGATGTGTATGGGATTCAGTTCAACTGATTCGAATAGACTTACCAGTAATCCTCCCCATATTGGATAGCCCACATGGAATGTTGGGAAAGCGTCAATCTCAGGTTCGAGATGTTTCAGAATTAATCTGTGAGTTATTCCAAAGAAGAAGGAGATAAGGCCAAACATGGTTTGAGTCACCTGCAAGGAGAGAAATAACACTCAGAAGAAAGGAAAACATTTCCTGATACTTTTTCCTCAGCTTTAGTCAAGCCCTGAGTCATGGATCCTGAATAATGGTTAATCACTAGAAAGGGCTAAAGACTACTATAGGCCCTATATATGCATCTATATGCAGTCTCCTTTGCTGGAAATTCAGTAAATATGAATTGGTGATCCTTTGATGGAATTGTATTAAGTAATCCTAATGTTATTTCCCCCTTAATCTCAAACATTTTGGATTTTCAGTATTTTTCAAATCTGTCATTCTATATCATGAGGTTTCTCTGTTCTAAGACCCCTCCTAACTCTATTATTATTATTATTATTTGCTGAGGCATTTGGGGTTAAGTGACTTGCCCAGGGTCACACAGCAATGTGTGTCTAAGTGTCTGAGACCAGATTTCAACTCAGGTCTTCCTGACTTCAGGGCTAGTGCATTATCCACTGTGCCATCTAGCTGCCCTTAATATTTTCTTTTAAAAAATTCTATTTACTTCATTAAATAAGAAAAAAAAACAGAATTCAAAAAAGAAAGCTAGGAAAGGAAAATAAAAATAAAGTAAAACAGAAAATTGTCATGTGACCAGCAGAACATCAGGGAAGATTCAAAATATATAACAATAAATTTCCATTTCAATAAAGGATAAATGGTAGCAGAAGATATTACATTCATGAGGGTCCTTTACTTTCTTGTAGGTTGTCCTTTTGTTCTCTGCTGAGAAAAATTTCTAATATGGTAATACCAGCACCTTACCAGGAATAGTGACCCTATTTAATTTACTCAAATTTCCAGAAAATGATTACCCCCAGGAACTCCAATTCCTTTCTCAGGAATGCTATCACTTTGCTCTTTGGTGGAAGGGGAGGTTTAAGTTGCTGAACTTTCTCCTTCTGGACGACTTCTTCAGTGGATTCCTCCACAGATTGGATGGGTGATAAGATCATGATTATGCAGTAGATTCTGAAATAGAAAGTCATTCATTTCACTATTACCCAGCATGCCACTTTCTGTGCAGAAAATTTTCTGGGCAGTTGTCATTGGCTGTGGAAGTGATAGTGCCCTCATTTTGGTTCCACCCTAAGTCTGGAGTTGAACCATCCACAGTGAGATGATATAGTTAAAGAATGAATAAAATCCATCACTTCTAAGGAAGGAAAAACAATGAGGAAAATCAAGAATTAGGATTTTTGTTGCTTTTCTATTTTTAGAGCATCATTTGGCATAAGCAAAAATACCTTGTCTTTCTTGATCAAATGCATCAGAACTCATGGGCATATGAATGAAATTATCTTTGATATTTTGAAATTTTTAATTGAATTCTCTACATTCTACTATTCCTTAATAGGAATCCAATCTCCAACCCAATCCAATCCAATCCCAAATCCAATTTTTCATGGGTATACATGATTTCTTTCCAAATTATCATTGTTTTCTGATTCAATTAAAAACCATTTAAGTGTGCACAAAACTGTGATAGGACTATCCATATTTTTAGTGTTCTCACACTACTCCCATCACGATAATACATCCATGTGTCTTTGATCTAAGTACATTTGTGAAGGGAAAGATTAAGCTACAAATCAATGATCTTAAGTGCCTACTAGATATGTTCCTGTACATATTTTGGAAGAGTTGGAGAAGTGTTTGGATAATGAGGAAGTAGAATCAGGAAGTATATACTTTTTTTCTTCCTACTAATTTTGTAGTGAAAGGCATAAGAAATCTAAGACCAGGACCAGTAAAGGATTGGTAAGGATAAGAAAGGGCTACTAGTTAGGAGGAAATGACAATGAGGTGATCAGTCCTTCTGAGTTCCTGAAAGGGTCCATAGGGGATAGAATTAAAGAAACAAATGGACTAAGTATTGGATCCAGTGAAGCATGGAACAGAGGAAAAGGAGAAATTGGGTCAAGAGAAATTTTGAGGTTTATAGATATCAGAAAAGCCAATTATTTCAGTAAGGCTAGTGAAATGATTTATCTATTATTTATTAAAATGGTTTGTAAGTAAGAGGACAGAATAAAGACTTAAGAAAGAGAGGATTTTGATCAGTCACTGGGGAAAATAATAGAGGAAATCAGAGAAGACAGACAGGTTTGTCAAAAAAGAGTAAAACTTTAGTGAGTTTAGATAATTAATGAGTTTAGACCTTATTCTGAACCCAGCAAGCATGGCTGTTGCATGACTTCCTAAGAAGGCATGGGAAAAAATTGAATTGATAGTAGAGATGACAAAGGGTAAAACAAATGGCTTTCCCTTAGTCATATAGGTAATAAATGGAAAAGCAGGGATCCAAACGTCAAGAATCTTTCAATTGTGTCAAAGAATAGCAAAAAAAAATGTGGTTTGTCTCTTTAACATCCAGTACTTGGAGGTCATAGATGGAGAAAAGATCTTAACCATCATCTAGTCCAATCCTATTACTTTACAGATTCAGAAACTGAGGCCCAGATAGGTAAAATGCCTTGTAGAGAGTCATATAGGTAATAAGCGGTAGATTTGCTTAGCAAATCCAGGGGCTCTGAATACAAATCCAGTGTTAATCCATTTCAATAAGATGGCATTTCCAGACAGTTTGATCTAAAAGAGTCTTAGAAACTATGTAAATTCTTCATTTTGCTCTGGGGACCCCATTCCTTCAACATAGGGAGCCCATTCCTTTACCTCCCTTCCCATTGCCTCTCTCCCAGCCCCCTCCCCAGGCACACACTGACCCATCACGAATACTATACCATGGGGAATCCCAGAGTACCTACTTCTCTCTGATGCTTACTCCCTCTTTCCCATAGTGTTAGGCAAGCACCCTTTAGCTACCACCACACTCTTCAAAATGGAGTCTCATGTGGCTGTTCATACTACATATGAGCAGAGAATCACCTACTATAACATTTCTAGTAAGATAAATGACCTGTGAATTCATGAACAAGAGATGTTCCAGATCCAAATTCCCTAGATCTTATCTAGGTACCTTCTAGACCCCCAGGAATTACTATCTGCCATTCCTATGCACCAAAATGATTCCTGAGATGTTCCATTTGCCAGAGAGTTGAACCTTCGTATATATATGTATATATGGATTTTCTATTTGCATTCATTTAGCTTGACACATGAATGCTTAATCATTAACAATAATAATTAATCAATTAGTTAATGCAGATGAGCAAACAAAATCTTTGAGAGCAGAAATTCACCTTTGGGAGATCTATTCACTAAAGGTTTTTTTTAAAGAAAGGTTGGATATATTGGATTATTTGCCATCTAGGGGAGGGGTGGGGGGAAGGAGGGGAAAATTTGGAGCACAAGCTTTTGCAAGAGTCAATGTTGAAAAATTATCCATGCATGTTTTGAAAATAAAAAGCTTTAGTAAAAAAAAGAAATATTGGATAATGACTGCTTGAAGATATGGTAGTGAATTATAATTAAGGTATAAGTTGAGGTAGATGGCCTTCAAAGTCCCTTCCTTCTTTAAGATTTTATGATTCACTGGAGCCAGCACAAGGTAAGCACTCCCACCCTTAAATTTTTCCATCAAAGGCTGAAAGAATTTAGCTTCACAGAAAGATTAGGATGTAACTCAGCTTCTTATATATAAACCAGTCTATTCTTGGCAAGGGTCTTGTAGTTCTAGAATCTAGAAAACCCCTTTGGAACTATCCAAAAGACTAAAATTTGCATGGTATTATGGGTACTTACCTGAGTCTTTGAAAATGATCTAAAGAATTTGGAGCTGGGAAAGTCTCCTTTTCATATCTTCCTAGTCAGTCTCTTCCAGAAAACGAGCTATTCTGGGGTGTGAAGGAACTGATACCATGGGGCTTGTGTGTTTCCTCTCTTACTGAACTCCAGATGAGCTAGGATCATGAGATAGTTTACTCTGATCATTATCTACAGATAACTGCCATTTTTAGTCAGAAATACTCAATAGCTAAGAGATCTGCCCGTCAGTGACTGGAATATTGGATTATGCATTAATCTTATGAATTCATGAAGACAGAGTCCATTTAGCCTACTGCCATAACCTACTCATAGTTTTCTCTTTGGTGACCTAAAAACAATTACAGTCTCTGTTGGAGATTCATTAACTTCTAGGATACGATTAGCTAAAACACAGAATCAAATGCTGTTAGGTCCAGGAAGGGATGTCCTGTCCCAGATTCCCATGAAGCCATGAAGCAGTAATATTTACCTTTACTTTTCAGGAAATGAGATGGCTAGAGAGTCAAAATTATTTCTTTCATCACATAGTGACTCTGTGACCTTGGGCAAATTACTTCAGTTCTCGATGTCAGTCAAATAATTTTCTAAGAATAAAAGTTACAGAAGAGATGCTGAGCTGTGCTGGAAGTCAGTTTCTTTGCTGGGAGTTTGCTTATACCATTAGAGTTACAGAAGAGTAGGACTTCTTCAGCCATCATGTACATGAGTCCAATGGGAACTGTGACACTATATGGAAATTTAGGAATGGAGACTTTCAGTCACAGGGAGCTCCAACAAGACTCATTCCACTGAAATTGGATGATATTATTTTTTTATTACATATGGAATGATCCACAGGGATAGTTTTCACTGAAGGACATTTGAGAGACCTCAGTGAATACTCTTAGGACTCCAGATGGCCAGAATTTAGAAATTATTAGTATAGGTCCAAGTCTGGATACCCAATTGCTCCTTGAAATGTTCATAGGGCACCCTAGGCATTAAATGTACTTTGGGAATGGGTATGGGGGGTTAATCTCACCTGAGTAGACTTGAAAATAGTCTGATATTCTCACATGCCAGTGATTTTATTTCTTTGAAGAAAATTCCAATAAACTAAATGAACTTAATGGTATCTGTATTTAATTACTTCTGGACTAAATAGGGGAGACCTTTGGGGTTGCCTTAGTGTAATGGTAATTGCTAATTAGGAAAGATGTGCTCTCTCCTCTACAACACTCGTAATTTTCACAAACTTTGTGGATTCCCTCATTAATGGTTCAATTTTATGCACTCTTCTTTTTGCTGATCTTTGTGGTTACAGTAGAGGAACTGGACCTCATTTCAACTTTGTCTGCTACCTTAGGGAGCAATAGAATTGCTCTGGGAAGATTGTGTGTGTGTGTGTGTGTGTGTGTGTGTGTGTGTGTGTGTGTGTGTATGAATGTGTGTATGTATGTGTATGTGTGAATGTGTGTGTGTGTGTGGGTGTGTGTGTGTAAGCATAGTTCAGCTTATTTTGTCTTTTGATTTTCTTTTCTATTTGGGTCACTCATGTGATTCCCAATTGTCGGGAACCGCAATCTCTAAGCTGACTGGCAAAGCCACAGCATTGAGATCAAATGTGTACAGCACCATACAGACACAACATTTCCTTTTATAATTATTATCATTGGGCTTTCTACAATTGGTTTAACTTAATACTGGAAGTTTTCTGTCCTACTGACATCAATCTTACTCTGAGGCAAATGACAGATGCATTCCAAAAGTATGAAGTGTTCACTAACTTGGACCCTGACCCTATGAGTTCCCCTTTAGCAGAATGCAATCCTAAGAAAATAGAGAGATTGAACAATCCATAGGACTAATAAAGAATACATAAGTCAACTAGCAAAAGTCACTAATATTCACCTTTTATTATTAGCCATGAAGTAAGATAGAAAAGTGTGTAACCATTGTTTAGTATACAAATAAAAGCCTGAGGGAGTCTGAGGAGAGAGGCAGCAGCAGAAGCTGCAGCATCTCTTCCATCAGTTCCTCGTTCAAACTACTCACTGACTCCTGTCTTCCTTTGATGCGGACCCTATTCCTCCTACCTCAGTTTCTCAAGACCCTGCAGAGGCTGGACCCTTGCACCCAATCTCATCAGACATGACAAATGATGATGTTTTGCTAATAAAAGGAACAAGTAGAGAAAAAAGGGATAACCCCGACTTTCCTGAACTTTGGATATTGCAGTAAATCCAGAACAACATGATTCTGTGTACCACAAAATCCTTTCTCCTGATACCCAGAATAAATCTTTCTAAAATGATTATCATTTCACATGTATATATGTGTGTAGGAAGAGAAAGAATGACAGAGAAAATGAGAAGAGAATAGTGGAAGAAGAACAAGAAAAGGAGGGAAGAAGGAGGATAGATGGCTTAATGTGGGGAGAGGAAGGAGAATATAAAGGAGGGGAACAGAATGGGGTAAGAGAAGAAAAATCAAAGGGTAGAAGAGAAAGGGAAAGAAAAAGTGATGTGGAAAATCAGGGAAGAGAAGATAAGAAATGATATAGAGAGAGGAAGGGAAGAAGAACTAGAGAAGTGGGTAAAGAGGATGAAAAAAGGATGAAAGGGAAAGAATATGGGAACAGAATGAAGGGATGGAGAAAAAGAGTCGGGTTGTAAAGAGAGGTAAAGGATGGGAGGAGAAGGATAAAAAAGGAGGAAGAGATATAAGGAGGAAGAAGTGAAAGAACTAGAAAGACAAGAGAGGAAAGAAGAAAGAAAAGAGAAAAAAGAAAGAGGAAAAGAGAGGAGAGAAGAAGAAAGATAGAGACAGTAGGGAGGAGAAAAAGTGAAGAGATGGTATGCGTATGTGAGGATTAAAGCCACTTTCTTCTCTGACCATAGCTCTCAGCTGGTTTTTTTCTTAATAAAAGCTTTGTATTTTCTTTGCAGTATCCATTTATTTTAGTGGAATAGTCACTGATAGCTTATAGATTCATGAAGATAGAGCATAGGGAAAATGGAGATGGGGATTTATAGTTAGAAAATCTACTTAGAAAGTCAATGTTTTAGAGTGGGTAGAGTTTTAGCTGAACTTGGGTAAAATCTGTCTCAGATATTAGTTGGTCCAATAGTTGAACCTTTCCAAGCATAAGATCCCTTATCCCTGTATTTCTGGTAGCTAAATTAAAGGTCCAAACTTAGAACCTTTGCATCCAACTCCAGAATTCTCCTCTAAACTTTTCAAGTACTGAATCGCTTAGCACAAAATATGTCTTTACACAGACATACACACAATGTATCTATGTGTATCTGTGTATATGTATATATTGAATCTCACATTTTGTGTGATATATAGTCATTCCTACATACATGTATGTATATATCTCTATATCTTTTTCTATTTCTGTGTGGGTTTCTTGCTTCACCCCTTTCCTCTCAAGTTATCAGCTTTATGTTTTATCAGCTTGATTTCCTGTTTCCTTTCCTGCCCCTAGCCTAATGTCTCCTAAAGTGTCCAGTCTAATGCAAGTGCCCTTTACATACTGATACCAGTGGATGCTTTGGATACCCAAAGTGAAGTTCTTTATCAACTGAGTCTGAAGAAATTGATCAATTAATAGAATTCCAGAATCACATTTTAATCTCTTTCATTAAGGGAGGAAATACTGGGGAGAGAGAGAGAGAGAGAGAGAGAGAGAGAGAGAGAGAGAGAGAGAGAGAGAGAGAGAGAGAGAGAGAGAGAGAGAGAGAGAGGAGTAGGGGAGGAATGGGATGGGGGAAGGAGGGAGAGAATGAGAAGGAGAGACACACAGAGAGGAAAACAGAAAGAGAAAGACAGAGAGAGACCAAGAGCGAGACAGACAGATTAAACAGAGATAGAGACAGAAAGATGGAGAGAACCAAAAAAGACAGAGGAACACAAGTAAAAAGAAAGATATCCCTACTCTCAAATTTACCTTTTAACTAGACGTGACACACAAAAAAAGAACTAAAAGGGGAAGAAAGGTACCAATAGAGAAGAGGTTAAAAAAAAGTCCAGGGAATTCAGAGTAAAACTGAGAGAGAAATGAATTGTGGTTGTTCCCAGAATTTTCTCAACTAGTGGTTTGGGTCAAGAACTTACCAAGAGGAGGAAGTTATGGGAGGAAATGAGTACACAGGATCATCTTCAGGGTGGAGAGACAGCTGGAATAGAGGTGGAAAAGTCCATATAGAAGCTTAACTGAGAGAAGAGTGAACAATGGCTGATTCAGAGATTTCTTCAAAAGGGAATTCTGGGTAACAACTCATCAGCAAGAAGCTGAGCCAGACCATTAGATTAGAATTAAGAAGGAAAATAGGAAAGAGTAGAACATGTTCCTGAATGAGAACAAAGAGAGAAAAGATTTCAACCCTATGGAAAACTGAGCCAGTCAAGCATCTCTCTTTGGAAATAAAATTATAAAACAATGACAAACAACAACAATGAAGTATTTTAAGTTTTAAGAAGTAATTGAGATTATTTCCTTATGTGATATTTACGATCATCCTGTGAGGGAGAGATGAGAAAAGTGAACTTGAAATAGGCTAAGTAACTTATCATTTGTGTTGCATCTGGGAATTATCTCAGGTAGGATTCAAATTCAGATCTGGCACTCTGCTCGCTCTGCTGAAATTCTTCTTATAATGCTTCTAATAAACCCTCTTTGCCTAGAGCAAGACTATGATGTACGATGGTTAAAATCACAAGAATCAAGGTCTTGACAGCATTTAATTAAATTTTTACTTTACTGTCAATGTAGAATTAGTTATAGCAGGCAGCTAGTTGGTGTAGTGGATAGAGCACCAGCCCTGAAGTCAGAAGAACCTGAGTTCAATTCTGGTCTTAGACATTTAACATTTCCTGGCTGTGTTACCTTAGACAAGTCACTTAACCCCAATTACCTCAGAAAAAAAATAGAATTGGTTATAGAATTAAGAGAACCCTGGGACTGGGTGGAACCAAAGGGTCTACTCTGGAGTGAATAAGCATATAACTCACTTACTTCAGGTTCTTCTGGGGAGAATCATAGCAGGCACAAACAATGCAGGACCTTTGCAATCTAGGACACCTTCATCACTTGACAAGATACTGATTATTGAATATGCTATGCACAGATGGGGGAAGTAGAAAATATCATTGTGCCCCCTTTTGAGTTCCAGAAACAAAAGAAAGTATGTGGTAAAAAAGCTTATGGGCAAAAGTTAAAAAATCCTACGTAGTAGATGACTCTGCAATAAAGAGAGAGATTGTGTATTAAATTCATCCATCCATCCATTCATTCATCTTTTCTTTCATTCATGGGTTTATTCATTCATTTATTCTGTCCTATCATTTATTCAAGGACTTTGGTTGTTGTAAATAGATAGATAAAAATAGAGAGTTTATGGGAAGAGATTCAGTTTGGACGGATGACATCAAAGGGGAAATGGAAGAAGCCAGGGGCTATTGTGAAAACTCAGTTACAAAAAATATGTTGTGCAAACTCAATTACTATCTGTGGTTCCTTTTCCTGGGGTCATCTATACTATATTTGTTTGACGGTGATAAATCGTAACGTATAGATAACAATACTCACATCCTAATTTCTTTTTTTTTATTTTTTAAATTTTTATTTTATTTGCATAACATATGTGTGGGTAATTCTTCAACAATAACCCTTACATAGCTTTCCGTTACAAATTTTTCCCCCCAACTCCCCACCCCTCCCCTAGATGGCAGGATATCCACTACATGTTAATTATGTTAAAATATTGGCAAATCGAATATATGTATACATATTTCCAAACTTATCATTGGTGTGCAAGAAAAATCTTATCTACACAAACGATATATCAGATAAAGGAAACACAATGTAAGCAAACATCAATCAAGGAGTATGAGAATGTTATGTTGTGGTCCACATTTTGCATCCCTCTCTCTGGGTGTATATGGCTTTCTTCAGTGAACAATTGGAGGTGGTTTGAAACATTTCATTGTTGAAGAGAGCCATGTCCATCAGAATTGATCGTCATATAGTACTGTTGTTGCCGTGTATAATGATCTCCTGGTTCTGCTCATTTCACTCAGCATCAGTTCATGTAAGTCTCTCCAGGCCTCTCTGAAATCATCTTGCTGGTCATTTCTTACAGAACAATAATATTCCATAACATTCATATACCATAATTTATTCAGCCATTCTCCAATTGAAGGGCATCTATTCAATTTCCAGTTTCTAGCCACTACAAAAAGGGCTGCCACAAACATTCTTGCACATGTGGGGCCTTTTCCTTCCTTTATGATTTCTTTGGGATATAAGCCCAATAGAAATGCTGCTGGGTCAAAGGGTATGCACAGTTTGATAACTTTTTGAGCATAGCTCCAAATTGTTCTCCAGAATGGCTGTATCCGTTCACAGCTCCACCAACAATGCATCAGTGTCCCAGCCCTCCCACAACCCCTCCAACATTCATCATTAACTTTTCCTGTCATTTTAGCCAATCTGACAGGTCACATCCTAATTTCTGAGGTGTATATCTTATAGGAATAAGGTGCTTTGGGAATATAGGTCAAAGCACACCCTGGGATCTCTTCATTCTCTATACCCTCCTATGTAGACTTAATCAGCCCTCAGGGTTTAACTTGCCATCTCTACATAGTTTGCCTCCAGATTTATATATTCAGCTCTGATCTCTTCTGAATCCAATGTATTTGACATTTCAAAATATATATCCCACAGGCATTTTCAAAATACAATTTATTGGTCTTTCCCTATAACCTACCCTGATCTTCTTGTTGTAGTACAGGATCACAACTTTGGAGTCATCCTCCACTCCTTTCTTTCTCCCATTCCATAGTCCAATTGTCTGCCAAACTTGCAGTTTCAAGGATACATTTTGCATCTTTCTTCTCTTCCTTCATATGATCACTTCCCTAGTTCAGGACCTTAATACTTTTTGCCTGCATTACTGTACTTGCCTCTTAATTGATTTTCCAGCCTCAAGTTATTTCCCCACTCCAATCTAGATTGCTCCAAGTAGCACAATGATATGTGTGTTTTTTTATCATCTTCTTCAAGGCAAACTTGTCAGCCTTCTTCTTTTACTTTTTGTATTGACTTATATTTTGATACTGGACCCAGATGGCCCTGGAGGAGAAAGTGAGGCAGGTGACCTTGCCAGCCCTCCCTCACTTCAATCCATGTCACATCACCTCCCCAATGTCATGGTCAACTTTGAGAGCAAAGGACAAACAATAATGGCAAACTTGTCATCCCTCTTCTTTTACTCTTCATGTACTGGTGACAAATAGTGAAACTATCACTAGTTGTGATGCCTTGGCCAACTCAACACCTCTGCTTATTAATCGGTGAAATTTGATGATTAAGACTATATGTGCTGTTGTGAGAATCCAGTGATATAAAAGCTATAAAGAATTTTACAAATATTGAAGAGTCATATAAATGTCAGAGAGAGTCATTATTATTTTTATCATATTTTTCTCATTTAAAAATATTATATTAGAAATGATCTTGGGACAAGGTCATTGGTTATTATTCTTTAATATTTTATGTTCTATGGGGAGCTTAACATTTGTCAATAAACACAACTATTTCATTATGCTAAGAAGTAAAAGTACAAAGATTTTGTAAGAAAGTATAAATGTTAGCTGCATATTATATGCATATTTTAAAATATGTTTAAATTATAGATGTAGAAATTAAATTAAATTATATATGTATATAAATTATATAACATACATAGTAGGCATATATGTGAATATATTCATGTATTTATGCATGTGTGTGTAATATATTTAACAAGATATAATAAGCTAACTCTATTTGTCTATGTCATTTTGAATATTTGATAGTTTGCTGCTCAATATGTTTTGCATGAGAAAGACCAAAATATATGTAAATATCACCTTCATCCATTTGTTCTTGTTGAAGGAATCTGTAAAAACACAATCTAGAATCCCAGTGGAGAGGGCCTCCATCAATTATTGTTTTCATTAGCCTCTTCTTGCCCCCTCCATCCTCTGCTTTTTTCCTCTTTTGTCTATTAGTCTCCTTTTAGGAGATGGAATAGAAACTTCTTAATATCTATACATTTTTAGTTATAGAGATAAAGTGAAAGTATTTCACAATTGAGTTCCTAAGTTGGCATAAAGTGCTTGGGAAGGAAACATATTGTCTAATATCTCTTATCCCCCTTTTTTCTGGCAAGCAGAGCCTCCAGTGTGATAAGAATAGACCTAATAGCTGAAGAAACATGGGATGTGGAATCCTCATTTTACAGATGATGATACTAAGGCAGGCAAATTTCTTTCTTTCTTTCTTTCTTTCTTTCTTTCTTTCTTTCTTTCTTT
>JAJPUD010003486.1:233411-246279 GCA_023553655.1 Myrmecobius fasciatus
ATATATATATGTATATACACATACTTATATGTATGCATGTATAAATGTGTATGTATTTGCACACAGACATGTATATATAAGCATATATACATGCACATAAGAACATATATGTACATGTATAAGCATATATATATGTATATATATTCATGTGAAAGTAAGGAGAATGGAAATGTTAAATGCCTTACTTTAAGGCTTGGGGATGACCAATATTCTATAGGAATATAATAATGTGAAATGTAACTGGGATATAACAAAGAGAAGAGAAATTGTATTTGAAGGACTGAATAGAATTTGGGGAGGGAATAGTCATACATAAAATAAACTTTGACTATGGAGTGGTGATTCTTAAAATGTGTGTTTGTGTGTGTAAAATAAATTAAAATCATTAATTTTGATGTAAATTAGGATTAGAAGGAGAGGTTGAAAGATTTAAATTACAGTGTTCTAACCACTGGTAATTTGTAGTGACATATGCATACACATATAAAACAAATATTATTTATATTTGTGTCTATATATTTATATCTAGCTCTAATATATGTGTGTGTGTGTGTGTGTGTGTGTGTGTGTGTGTGTGTGTGTGTATGAGGCAGCTAGGGGGTGCCATAGGATATAGAATGCTGAGGTTGGAATCAGGAAGCCTCATCTTCATGAGCTCATACCCTTACAGCTGTGTGATCCTTGGCAAATCACTCACCTACTTTGCCTCAGTTTCCCCATCTGTAAAATGAACTGGAGTAGGAAATGGAAAATTACTCAGTATTTTTGCAGGAAAACCCCAAATGGGATCACTCACAATGAAATATGACTTAAACAAACAACATCAACACCATAATACACCTGAAGGGGACACAATTTGGTGTGTAAAATGTGAATTTAGCATAGTCCATCAAGTTCAGATTTATGTTAATTTGGGCAACAGGACTATGCTCTTATGAACTGTGTGTGTATGTGAATAGATGTGTATTTCTATAAGTATAGGTACTGTGATGTGAATGAGTATATATATTGTGAGAGTATGGATTGATTGGTATTCATAAACAGTGTAAAGAAGGAAGGAAGCATTTCTAATAGTGTACTAATATATTTATTTTGATTGCCCAATTTTTGTCATTTCTCCAAAATGTTTTCCTCTCCTGTACAAGTCCCATCCTTGAATGCTATTACCCAGAGACAAAAAGTATTTTTCTCCTAAAATTTCTCTTAGTGCCTTGCAAATAATAAATACTTGTGCCCCCTTTCATCAACAAGGGACTGGGATTTTATTGGCAGTGAAGCTGTGTTTGCTTTTTCCCAGTTGGAAGAAGGGACTGAAGAGTGAGGGGACGTTGAAGACAATTAAGACAGAGAAGTCTTCCTGATTGTGGGGAGGAGAACAAAGCTGTATTGAAACTTTGAAGTTCAAATTACAATTACGAGAAACATAAATGGGTCAACATGAATGAACAATGATAAAGGAATAAACATAGATTTCTAAAGTGGGGAGATAATAATGTTTCCTTTCTGAATCCTACCACTATTAAAGGTTATGGTGGTGTCTAATTAGACGAGGGTTAGAAGTAGTTATATTATGTCTTGATGAGCTTAAGGCAAGAACAAAAGGAAAAAGAATGAAAGAGCAATATAGAGGTTAGAAGAGGAAAGAAGATTGGGGAAAATTATCTCAGAAAATCAATGAATACAAAAAGGCATCTATACAAACAAGGAGAAGAGTCTGAGAGGAGTGACTGATAACTCTACGATATCCCCAGATGGAAGATAACTAATGGCTCAGCTCTAGAACCCACCTCAGCATCATCAACTCTAGTTTTAACTCTAACACAGATGAGACCTTCTTTTTGTATTTGAAATTTTTTAATAGAAAGATTTGTTTTCAGGGCTCCCAGAGGCATTTTAATTTTCTTTTTTGTTTCTGTTTCCTCTACTAGCAAAATATTTTCATTTTGGATAATTTACAGGGTACCAGAAGATATGGTCATCTTCACCACTGGCACAGAATTTCTGCTCATGGAACTTGCCAACATCCAAGAGCTGCAGGTCTTATATGCAATATTTTTTCTTCTGATTTAATTAGCAACATTAATGGGGAGATTTCTCACCATCTCAATCATACATGTGAAATCATGTAAAACATATTAAAATAGATTTCATAATTTTTCCCTTGTTTATTTTTTATCCTTTTCCTTAGATCCTTGGTGGCTGATGTCCAGTAAGTGGTGCTTGATATTTGCCTTAGTAGAAAGCATTGTAGTGATTTATTGGATTGGGAGAGGGGAGAGTGCAACAACCAAAAAGGACTTCCTACAATTAAATGAATTATATAAAATATTTCTAAAATGAGAAAAAAAGAAAGATCAACGAGCCAAAAAACTCCTGATATTTTATGCATGGCCTTTGTTGAGTGCATGGCATACCATGGCCTGTGGGTGATCTTGCATTAAGACTCCTTGCTAGGTCTTTGAAGAATAGCCTTCTCCTATACTGGTTCCCAGAAAAAAAGGGATACTTTTGTTAGTGTGAATTAAGTGGCTATACAACTTTATTTTTTAAAAATTGACTAAATTTTATTTTAATACCTTATTTATCAATAAATTCTTCTCTTTCTCCAAAAGAGAGACTTTAAAAAGGGAGCGCTAAAAAGGATGATAGAGGTTAGAAGTATGCTTAAATTATTTTACTTATTCAGTGCCATACCAATCAAAATACCAAAAAATTACTTTACAGAGTTAAAAAAATTCATCTGGAAAAACAAAAAATCATCTATATCAAGGAAATTAATTTGAGAACATACTACAGCCATTGCTCTTCCTCTGTGATTGGGCCATTAGGGTCATGACATTGCAAATATTGATAAAGTTCATTTGAATATTCTGTCCACTATGAATCTCTGGTCATTTTCTGAAGTAGATACAGAATCAATGAACTTTATAATAAAGTAAAATAGTTCATAGGAGTTTTCTGGGAAACATCTAATTTCATAGTTTATTTGTTCATGCTTCAGACACAAGAACCTAGATCCCAGGCAAATTAATGTAATTTTAAATCCTCCCCCAAAAGGTACTATAGTGAGGAAAAGGATATGTCATCTGTGGTTTCTAATCTCTAATCTATACTCATCCACCATTCCCTTTCTTAGACAGCACCAGATTGTTTTGATAATTACTGCTTTATAATTTATCTAGACTATCTTTCTTCATATTTTATTTAATTTAATTTTTTTATTTCAATTTCCTTGAGCTTTTGTTCTTCCAGATGAATTTTGTTATTTTTTTTCTAGCTCTATCAAATAATTCTTGGTAGTTTTATTGATATAGCACTGAATAAGAGTTTAGGCAGAATGATTATTTTTATTGTACTGATTATAGTTATCTCTGAACAATTGATGTTTTCCCCCCAGTTGTTTATATATGACTTTATTTGTGTGAAAAGTGTTTTGTAATTTAGACTCCCAAGTGTTTTATATTATTTACAATTATTTTAAATATAATTTTTCTTTTTGCCTCTTGTAACTGGGCTTTGTTGGTTACATAAAGGAAAGATAATGATATATGTAGATTATCTTATGTCTTGAAACTTTGCTGAAGCTCTTAATTATTTCAAGTAAATTTTTAGTTGATTCTCTAAGATTCTCCAAATAAACAATTTTATCATTTTCAGAGTGACAGTTTTGTTTCCTCATTGCCAAATGGAGGTACCCTATTTTTATAGCTTTAAAAAAATTTCCTTCTCTTATTCATTAAACTTTTCTTTCAAGAATTTGGACATTATGTCATTTGGTACATACATATTTAGTACTGATATTACTCCATTTACTTTTACACCTTTTAGAAAGATGTAGCTTCCCTCAATATCTCTTTTATTTAGGTTTGTTTTGTTTTTGCTTAATATGTAATTACCATTCTTCCCCTCTTTGCTTTATCTAAAGTAGGACAGAGTCTTCTCCCTTATTTTAACCCTGTGTGTCTCTTGCTTTCAAATATTTTTCTTGTAAACAACATATTGTTGGATTTTGGTTTCTAATACATTCTGTTGTCCCTTTTTCTTTTATGTGTGAATTCATCTCATTCACATTCATAGTTACAATTTCTCTGCATTCCTTCCATACTACTTTATTCTGCTTATATTTTTTTCTCTTTATATCCTATCTTTACTCTCAAGTTTGATTCTGACTACTACCTTAAAAAATCTACCCTTTCTTTTTATTATCCTCCTCTTCTTTCTCTTTTCCCTTTACCTTCTACTTCCCTGTTTGGTAAAAGAGATTTCTATAGCCAATTTAATGTGTGTGTGCGTGTGCATTCACACATGCACATGCTCATGTGTGTCACATATTCAAATAGGGAAGACATCTATAGATATATCTTTCTATATGCATGTATGTATGTATGTATGTATCTTTCCCCTCCCCTTCTTTGAACTAAAGTAAGTGAGAGTGAGTGGCCACCCAATAAGAAAGAGAAAGAGCTTTCTACTTTTATGTGAGATAATCCTCTCTATTATACCTCTGCCTTCCTTCCCCCTTAAAGACTCCCCTCCTCTTTTTTTTTACATCATCCCAATGGGTTTCCCAGGTGAAACAAAGGAATATATGTTCACAGTCATGAGTCAGCCCATGTGGGTAGAGTAGGACTTGAAATCTTTTTTCTATCCAGATGTTCATTGCATTTCTTCCTTTAGTCACTACTAGGAAACCTTTTGTATAGTCTTTTGGAACCTTTTGTATAGTCCCTCATTTCGAAGGAATTCTCAGACACTAACAAAAAATCTTTTCTCTGATATGTATTAAGTAGACCGGAAACAGACATAGGATACCGGTGCAACTTCTGAATGGGGACAGTTTAGTTCCATCACACAAAATCAAAACTTTGAGAAACAAGTACAACAAATCCCTCATCCCCTACCTTCTGATTTTGAGAGCAGGTGGAGCCCCCAGATATTCTTTTAACTCTAGATTTCATTTTAAACAGTTTCTGTGTTATTAATAAGGCCCATTTAAAGTAAATTAAGCAAATGCTTGTAATTGGTTTGCCTTGAGAAAAAGCAAAGTTCTCTCAGGGAAACAAGATTTTCCTTAGTCTTTTAAGGTTGATGTGAGTTTGGTCTATCCAATAGTGTTTTTTTTTGTTTGTTTGTTTTTACCAAAGTGCTCTGCATTTGGATCAAAAGAACAAGGGATACAAAACCCTGTTATTTCTATTTTTAAATTGTATATAATTTAATTGTACATAAATATTATGCAAAGCAAGCAAGAAACAAGAGCTTAGGGGGATGGCATGTGGATATGGTTCACATGATCTCCTTTGAAAATTTTTGTTGGAATGTGTTTGTGTGTATATGATGTGTGCATTTGCAAAAGAGATACAGAATTATTCCATTATATTATATATAATATTATTATATTATATTAGATAGAGGCTAAATATGGACAATCACAAGAAAATATTGAAACTTATAGACATCAAATCTATAGATATCACTGTCAGCTATAAAACAGGTGTAATAACAGCACTTACCTCCAGGCATTATGGTGAGGATCAAATCAGATTTTTATAAAATGTATAGCAAAGTGCCTAGTTTATAATAAGTATTAGGAACTGCTAGCTATTATGATTATTGTTGTTGTTGTTGTTTAAATTCCACCAGAAGAGGGATTCCCTATAGATTTTTTCCTTATGTCCCAAAGTGAGGGTCCTTGATAAGTACTAGGATGAAATAAGGGATTCACCATTGAAAAGAAGCAATGACCCATTTCTCCTTGTTAAAAGCACATTCTAAAAAGCAGTTGGAATTATGAAATTTCCCAGTAGTAGAAGCAGCCGCAGGAAGAGAGGATCCCCTTAGCATAGAAAGTAATACATGGAAGAACATACACATTGAGTTGGGTATAGAAATCTATCTTATCTTATTGGAAAGCAGCAAAAAAGGGGGAGATCAAAGAAGGAGGATGCTGAGAGAAGAGAAGATAAATTGGGAGAGGCAATGGCCAGGAGTAAAATGCTTTTGGAAAGAAATAGAATGAAAGAAGAAACAGAGAGAGAGAAAGAGAGACAGAGAAAGAGACAGAGATGGAAACGAGAGACAGAGTCAGAGAGACAGAGACAGAAAGACAAAGATAGACTGAGAGAGATAGGGCAGAGAGAGACGGGCACAGAGACAGAGAAAGACAGACAGGGACAGAGGGAGAGTAGGAACAGAGAGAAAGAGAAACAAACAGAAAGATAAATAAGGGGAAAATAGAATGGAGAGAAATACGAATTAGTAATCATAATTGTGAATGTGAATGAGATGAATTCACTCATAAAAAGAATAAGGTAACAGAGAGGATTAAAAACCAGACTCCTACAATATATCAATTACAAGAAACATATTTGAAACTCAGAGAAACACAGGTAAAGACAAGAAGCTGGAAAAGAATCTATTATTCTTCAGCTGAAGTTAAAAAAAAAGCAGCAATAATGTAGCAATCATGATCTCAAAGCAAAAGCAAAACTGTATCTTCTGCTAAAGGATAAGTAAGTAAATTATATTTTGCTAAAAGTATCATAGGCAATAAGTAATATCAATATTAAACATATATACATCAAATTTATAGGACTTAAGTTTTTAAAGGAGAAGTTGAATGAGTTAATGGTGCAGGTAGACAGTAACAGTACTAGTAGAGGATCTCAACTTTCCTTCTCAAAATTAGATATCAGAGAAGGAATCCATAAAATTTTTTAAAGAGAATGATAAGATAATATACCAAAATTTATGGAATTCAACCAAAGCAGCACTCAATAGAAAATTTATATCTTAAGTATTTACATCAATGAAATAGAGAAAGAGCATGTCAATGAATTGGACATGCAACTAAAAAAAATTGAAAAAGAACAAATTAAAAATCTCCAATTAAATGTCAAATTGAATATCCTGAAAATCAAAGAAGATATTAATAAAATGGAAAAACAATTGAAATAATGAAACTAGGAGTTGGTTTTATGGGGGAAAAACATCCAATAAATTAAAAAAAACCTTCAATAAGAAAAAAAAGATGAAGAATGACCAATGAAGAGATAATTAAAAAGTAGATGTTTTAGATATGTAGAGATAATTAAAATAATTCAAACAATTTTGCCCAATTAAATACTAACAAATTTAACAATCTAAGTAAAATGGATGAATATTTATTAACATGTAAATCACCCAGATTAACAGATGAAGAAATAGAATGTTCAAATAATCCTAAGTTAGAGAAAAACTTGACCAAGCCATTAATGAACTTTCTCAGAAAAATTCTCCAGGACCAGATGGATTCACTAGTGAATTCTACTAAACATTTAAAGATCAATTAATTCTAATAATAATGTGCTTTTTTAAAAAAAGGCAAATAAGGAATCCTGTAAAATTCCTTTTAGAACATAAATATGGTGCTGATACCTAAACCATGAAGAGCAAAAACAGCGAAAATAAAACCATAGACCAATTTTGTTAATGAATATCAATTCAAAAATCTTAAATAAAACATCACCAAGGAGATTGCAGCAATTTATCAAAAAGATCACACACTATTACCAGGTAGGATTTAAATTAGCAATACATAGTTGATTCAGTATTAAGAAAAGCATCAGCATAATTGACCATATCAGTACAAAACCAACAATAAACACAAAAAAGACTTTTGACAAAAAGCAACATTCATTCCTATTCAAAACCACTAGAGAACACAGGAATATATAGAACTTTCCTTAAAATAGTAAGCAGTATCTATCTGTATTTTTATTTGTAGCAAGCATTATCTGTAATTGGGATAAGCTAGAAGACTTTCCAATGAGATCAGGGAGTGAAGCAAAGATGCCCACTATCATCACTATTTTTCAGGATTGTAGTAGAAATGCTAGCTACAGCAGTAAGAAGGAGGAAAAGAAATTGAAGAAATTAGAATAAGTCATAAAGAAAACTATCATTCTCTGCCAATGTTATGATGGTACACTTAAGAGAATTTTAGAGAATCAAATTAAAAAAGAAAAGCTATGAACAACTTTAGCAAAATTGCAGGATATAATATCAATCATCAGCATTTCTCTATATTATCATCAAAGTCCAGCAATAAGAAATAGAAATATAAATTCCATTGAAAATAACTGTAAGCAATATAAAATATTTGGGAGTGTGCCTAGGAAGATAAACTGAGGAACTATATGAATACAATTATAAAACACTTTTCACACAAATAAAGTCAGATCTAAACAACTAGAAATAATTATCTTAAGTTACAAAGATTTTACATAAAGATGTTGTTTAAAAGATTTTACAGAAACAAAACCTGTGCAGCCAAGTTTAGAAGGAAAGCAAAAATCTGGGAAAATTTTTTATAGCAAGTATCTTTGATAAAGTCTTCATTTTTCAAATATAAAGAAGAGTGAGCCAAATTTATAAAAATTCAAGTCATTCCTTAATTGATAAGAGATCAAAGTATATGATCATGCAGTTTTGAGAAGACGTAATCAAGGCTACCTAGAGACATACAAAAAATTCTCTAAATAATTATTGAGTAAAAAATGCAGTTAAAAAAATTCAAACCTTAAAGATTAAATCATATGATGAAAAAAGAAAATGTTAACAATTTAGTGGAATAGGAGAAAACTGGGAAACTGATACAATGTTAGTGGAGTTATAAACTAATGAGACAATTATGAAGAGCAATTTCATAACCCAAAAGACCTGTGATACTGGGCAAACCTTTTGATATAACAATAACACTTCCCAATAGAGGGTGAGGGTAAGGATATATTTATATAAAGATATTACTAGAGATACTTTTTACAATGACAAAGAATTTGAAATTTCCATAAATAAGGGAATGACTGAACAAGTTGTTTCATATAGTTGTAAAAATAATGAGCATGTGGGATAGATATTGTCAAAGAAGTGCTTGAGGAAAATTTATTTCTCTAAATTTTTACTTCAACTAATTCAAAAAAGAACAGATCAACAAATTAAGCATGCAACTAAAAACACCAAATTAAAAATTCCCATTTGATTACCAAATTGAAAATCCTGAAAATCAAAAGTGATATTAAGATTAAAAGTAAAAAAAAAGCCAAACAAACAAAAAAATTATTGAGCTAAGAAATGAACAGGCAAAATTCAGAAAAAAGCGTGGAATACTTGTACAAACTTATGCAAAATGAAATGAGCAGAACCAGAAAAACATTGTACACAGTATCAGCAATATTGTGTGATGATTAACTATGATTAACTGAGCCTTTCTCAGCAACACAATGACCTAAGACAAGGACAAAGGACTCACGAAGAAAAATGCTATTTAAATCTTTATAACTGATGGACTCTGAATGCAGATTGAAGCATTTTTTCCACTTACTTTATGCTTTCTCTGTTTTTTTTTTATATGCTTTTTATTTGCTTCTTTCACAACTGTGAACAATGCTGAAATGTTTTACATGGTAATATGTATACATATGTGACACACACACACACACACACACACACATATATATATATATACACATCTATGTGTCACATATACATACAAACAATTTTAAGTGGCCTGCCATCTTACAAAAATGAAGAGGAAGAAGGAAGGGAAAAAATTTGGAACTCAAAATCCTGTAAAATTAAGACTAAATTTTTTCTTGAAATGCAACTGCTTGGGAAATAATATAGTATTAAAATAATTAACAAGATGATTTCAGAAAAACCTGGAAATATGTACATGAACTGATACCAAATAAAATGAGCAGAACCAGGAGAACATTGCACACAGGAAGAAGCTATTGTTCTGATGACTAATTGCGGATGATTTAGCTATTCTCTACAATACAAGGATCCAAAAAAATTTCCAAGGGACTCATAATGAAAAATGCTATCCACACCCAGAGAAAAAACCAATAAGTGTTTGGATGCAGATCAAAACACACAATTTTTCATTTTCTTTATTTTTTATGCTTGAGATGGAATACTACTGTGCTATATAAAATAATTAGGAGGATGATTTCAGAAAATAATGAGGAGATTTATATGAATTAACGCAGAATGAACTGATCAAAATCAGGAAATGGACTTAAAAATATATTTATGTATTTTTAACATTTTAAAAATTATTTGTCTTCTTCATTTCAACCCTCCCACGGTCAGTAAAATGCAGGCAGTATGATATTAGGTCTACATGTGAAATCATGTAAAACATACATCCATATTAACCACTTCACAAAAGAAAGAAAAATAAGAAAATGAAAAAAAATGTCAATTTTCACACAGAGTTCTTCAGTTATTTCTTTAGAGATAGATGACATCTTTCATCATGAGTTCTTTGAAATTTTCTTGAATCATTGTGTTGAGAGTAACAAGTCTTTCCCAGTTAATCATCATTACATTATACTTTTGCTTTGTACAATTATTTCCTGGTTCTCTTCACCTCATCTTGTAGAAGTTCATATAAGTCTTCCCATGTTTTTCTAAAACCATTTCCCTCATCATTTTTCATAGCACAGAATTGTCCATCATAATTACAACCAGAATTTGTTTGTCTTTCTCAACAAATGGGTATCCCCCAATTCCCAATTCTTTGCTACCAAAAAAAGTTTTTATGAATATTTTTGTATATATATAAGTCCTTTTCCTCTTCCTTTGATCTCTGTGAGGTACAGACATAAAAAGGAATGTTAAGTAATAAAATTTTAAAAAGTGAAATAGGAATTATGAATAAGTGAATTAAACATTTAAAAAGCATATTCATTGTGAAATCACATTATCCTGTAAGATTGAATCTATCATACTACTCACATCTTATTATTTGCCTCTATTCTTCTGACTGGACTCTTTGATTGGAGAGCAGAGCCATGCTGCTTTTTTTTTTCATGGGGGCACCCAACACAGCCTTCTTTTCATTCTCTATGGGTTGCACTGCCTTTGCACTTTTTTCTTTATCCCCTTGTGCTAAGTGCTCTTTCCCCTTCATTTCCCCCCACTCATTTCTTTACACTTAACAGAGTTCCTGGAATATAGTAAATATTCAGTAAATGTTTATTGACTATTGACTAAGACCCTTATTGACTGACAAACTCCCAATAGTCTATATTATTGTGACTGATATTTTAATGAGACAAAAGGGAGAACTTTTTTCATTGGATTGTTTATAAAATAGATTCTGCCTTAATTATTCTCAAGGGATGGGCCAAAGAATCCATAGCAACCCAGAGCATGATGATGTTATCTTGAATACTCTGGTGATTTCACAGCACCTTCTCCAAAAGACATTGGATAATATATTTCACCAATTTCTGCAACATAAAAATCACCAAAATCTCCATAGCAATAGCTGGTTCAGACATCTAGACTTGAATACCTTGACATTTTTGAGTGTGCCCATCAGAATGGAATAAATTGGTGAGGAATGAGATAATGTCCAGATTATGTTTAGAAATGTAAGTAAGAAGGAGAACTCAGTGACAAAGACAATATATACTGGAAAGTATGCACATCAGAACAAATAACTCAGGTATTTTCATTGTGATTATGATTATTTTTCTATGTGACCATGACAATGCTTAGCTGCTTAATGTATGAACTAACAATCATGAGGATGATCTCTCCATGGTTCTTTTTTTTTTGTGAGAAGTGGTTTGGTAGCCATTACAGATAGTATAGTTGGTTGGAATTAAGTAAGAACTTAATCTGAATTCTACTTCTGGCTTTTCTGAGCTGTATAATCTTTTCATCTTCCCTCTGAGAATATGTTCAATTCTTCAGTTGTATGTATGTAACAGTTGCACATGCTTATTTACTTGCCTTTTCCTCCCAGTTGATTCTAATTTCATAGAGGTCAGGGGTTTCTTTGCCTTTTTTTTTGCAACCCCACAGTATTTGGGACATAACAAACACTTAATAAATATTTATCAATTTACTGCAAGTTGACTATGCATAAGCTTTAGCCTCTCTGAGCCCATTACCATACCTGTAATATGTAAATAGCCTTGTCTTTCTAATTCAGTCATGTTGAGGCTCATCAGAGATGGTATGTAAATGTACTTTGTGAATATTAAGAATCCTAATGACTAATGAAAAATGAGTCATAATTATTGTTCTAATCTCTGACCACAGACCACAGTTATATCTTCAACTAACTGAAATTTGTACCACTGATCATAAGGAGAGCTGAGCAAGAGTGACAATTCCTTGCTGCATTTTGTTTGTAGCATAGTCTTTATGATGGTATACACCAAAGAAATCTGGAAGACAGGAACTCCATGTCAATTCTAACTTTACATCTTTGTTTCCCTCATCCTTTTATGTGTAAATTATTTTGCTGCAAAAAAGATGAGTTGAATAAATTCACTGGAGAGAGTGCTGAATTTAGAAGCGGAAGACAGTTATTTAATTTTGGCTTTGTAATTTATAAACTGGGAAAGTTAGAGTCAATTATTGTATGTCTCTGTTGTTCCTTTATAATTAAAGCACTTGAAAAATTGAATTTTAAACTTCCTTCCAATTTTGAGTTTCTGCTCCTATGATCATGTTTGAAAGAGATATTCAGATAGAGATGATGGATTTTACTGAGAAATTCAGTAATTCCCCAGCTATTTTCAAATAAGATGTATGATCTTCAATGGCTCTTTCCAGTGGAGACTACTTTTGATTGACTTGAAATAGATACTAGCTAGTAGATCTACTAGGTTCTTCTGACTGGAAAATGGACACTTACATGTGCAGGAAATAAAGAAAATTTTGCTCATTTCTCAATGAAAATTAAAATTAAGAGATTGATGATATGACCTGGAACCCTCTAAATTTGTATTTTATTTTATTATCAATGGGTAATTCTAGGTCTCTGATGTATTTCTCAAATCTGGAGTACAACAATACATATTTT
>JAJPUD010003487.1:0-12488 GCA_023553655.1 Myrmecobius fasciatus
AAAAATACACAAATCCTCTTACTTTTTCCTCCGAACAACCTTGTAAGGTGCTATTATTATCCCTATTTTGAGGGGGAAACTGAGGCAAGCAGAGGTCCAGTGATTTGCTTTGTCCTACATAGCTAATAAGTATCTGAGGCTGCATTTGAACTCAGGTCTTCCTTACTCTAAGCTTAGACTTCTATCTGCTATGCCATCTAACTTCCCAACCTCCATCTAAGGCGTGTGTGAAGAGCAGGTGTGTAAATAATACTTGCAAACTTTAAAGAGCTATTATAATTAGAAATATGGTGATTAGTGCTATTGATAGTATTTTAAGCTTAGGAGTTTGGACAATAAGGATCAATGCTGTTCTCATAAAGAATGGGCCACCTAATTTCAAGGAATCTTACTCTCTTTGGGCAAAGCAACTTCTTGTCCTTTTGGGCTTGCTTTCTCTTTCAGTCTGTTAGCAACTTGTGGTTTCGCAACTTTGAAAATATGATGTGGACAGTGGGTAAGCCTTCCTCTTGTGTTTGCACCCAGGCTTTCTCTCTGAAAGCAATTCCCTCCTCACAAGGAGGAGGGAAATGAAGAAGAGGGAAAGATTTAAAAGATTTTCAATCCTAGGCAAGCCATTGCAATCACAGAGCCACAAGGGAAAGCATAAACCTCTGGGAAAACTCTAACCTCTGAATAATCCCTTTAAAAACTGACCATCTCCAGGGCAATATAAGCATTGTCAAAACCTCCATACCAGGCATCTTGTAAATGAGGTACTAAGCATGCCTAATTCTTTGATTTACAACAATCCCTTCTGTTTTCAGGTATGTTTCAGACATACAGTATGTTTCACATTCATTCTGTCCCCGACAGGAGTTAAATTACACTAACTCATTCCAAACTTCATTATTCCAGTGTATAACGTGTAAGTCCTACAGGCTTGAACGACACAGGTGTTTGCCCTGCACTTGACATTCCCCAACCATGCAACATCTCAAGTAACTAAGCAGTGATCCATTTAAACATAAAGTCATCTTGGGTTTGGGGCCATACCTTTTAATCGAGGGAGGAAAGGATAATCCTTCCTATTCTTCTAGTTTCCACATCAGATCAAAACCTTGGTCAATGCCTTTTGACCATCCCTATAGCTTTTAGGGAGGCTCAGGGTTTAGACATATTGTAACCGAGGCTTTTGCATGAAACCTTTCTGATTCTTTCCCCCAGACTTTAAATTCCCACAGCATTTGGTCTACATACTTCTATGTGACAATCACATTGTGTTTTGTATTATAGCTATTATATTGTAGCTAGATCTCCTTTTTTTCTAGTTATGAAGTATAAAATTTTATTTCTGCCCCTAATAAATTTCATCTTGTCAGCCCAATTCTAGTCTAGTGTGATATTTTAGGAACCCCAACTACATTACAGCCTCTCGAAGGCAGGCTGTGGGAATTAGCAGATTTCAGGTAGGACCCCCCCCCAAAAAAAAGTTAAAGTTGATGGTTCATAATATACCTTTCTGCTTAGCACTCAGTGCTCATAGCATTTTATCACTATGGAACAAGGGTTTTTAACTTTTTTTTTCTTCATGGCCCCCTTTGGCAATCTAGGAAGCCCATGAACTCCTCCCCCCAAATCATATATTTAAATGTAGAAAATAAAATACATAGTATTAAGAAAGAAACAAATAATACTGAGATACATTTATTAAAATATTTTAAAAAGACAAATTCACTGACCTGAAATTAAGACTCCCTTTCATAGAACATTATTAGAGGATATTTTCTGATAACACCATATAATTTATGAAAAATTGAGCCCAAGGAACATTAGACCTTCTGCCAAAAGATATTTGGAAATATTCCTGATATGCTTTCCTGCCACCTCTCCCAGTCTCTGCCATTCAGAATTCCTATTGTCTTTCAGGGCTTAGTTCAGATGTCCCTTTAGTTCCTGGGAAAAGTCAAGGTGGTATGAAAAAAATGCAAGATTTGGAATCTAGATGTCCTAGATTCAAATTCTGGTCCTGTGTAACTGTGTGACTTTTCATTTTACTTTTTTGTCCCACTGGAAAGTAAAGGGATTATACTGGATGACCTTCTAGGTATCTTTCATCTCTAAGTGTGATCTTCTATTAAACTTACATTGGTACCTGAAGTTGATAGTGCTCCCTTTCTTCTCAAGTGATCTTTCATTTATTTATTTGTATATGCATTCTGGTGCCTTTCTTCTCCCAATGCTGGTAGAATACTAACACTTAAAGTGCAAGAAATTCATGCTTCCATTTTGGAGTCATATTGTACCAAACCCAGAGTGGGCACTTAATGCATATTTGCTGATTTTAATCAGTTAGAATTGAAAATTGTGACATTAAAAAATAGATGAATTTTAATCTCAATAGTTTGTTTTTTGTTTTTACATATAAATATTTATGATCTCTGATGTGATTTTTTAAAAATTTTGCTAAATTTATTAATTTTATTTTGTGCCTGGTTCTGTTTTCCCTAAGGCCAAAGAAAATAAGTCTAATCCCTTTTTCCTGTGACAATCTGTCAAATGCTTGAAAATTGACATTTTTTCCTCCCTCCCTCTTTCTCTTTGTTTCTGTCTCTGTCTCCTTTTCTCTCTCTCTCTCTCTCTCTCTCTCTCTCTCTCTCTCTCTGTCTTTCTCTCTCTCTCTGTATCTCATTTTTCTTTCTTATTCTCTTTTCTCTAGACTAAATATTAGTTCGTTTAACCTATTCTATAGTTCTCAGACCTTCATCAGTTCAGTCCCCTTCCTCTCTGGAGACTCTCTAGGTCATATGTCTTTACTAAAATGTGGTTTACAGAACTGAGAAGAGTAGAACTATCTTCCAACTTAAATCTGTACACTCTGCCTGTGTTAATGTAGCCTGAGGTCCCAATAGCTTTTCTGGCTGCCATAAAACACTGTTGACTAATATTGAACTAGCTGGTCACTAAAACCTTGAGATTTATTTCAGATGAACCACTGTCTAGCCATATCTCTTTTCTTTTGTATTTATAAAGTTTATGAAGCCAAGTGTAAATTTTTTCCCTAATAAATTTCATCCTGTTAGATTGAGTCCAGCATTTTTGGGAACCCAATTCTGTTATCCAGAGTGTTAGTTATATTTCTTAGCTTTCTTTCATCTGTTATTGATAAGCACACTATTTTTGCCTTGATGTGCTTGTCAGCATTGCCTCAAAGGCACTGATGACATCTCTCTGGGTATGGTTATTCAGCTAGTTCTTAACCTCCCTAGCTGCACTATTGTTCAGTGTGTATTTCTTCATATTTTTTTTCTTTTTTTCTTTTCTTTTTAAATGTAATTCATTTGGCTTTTTCTGGCAATTATTTTGTAATGATTAAACTTTTTTTTTATTTTAATTTTTAAAAGTATTTTATTTTTCCAAATATAGGCAAAGATGGTTTTCAACAATCACCTTTGTAAAATCTTGTGTTCCAAAATTTTCTCCCTTTCTTTCTTTCCCTTATCTCCATGACAGCAAGTGATCTGATACAGGGTTAAACATGTTCAATTCTTTCAAACATATTTCCATATTTGTTATGCTGAGCAAGAAAAATCAGATCAAAAGGGAAAAAACACGAGAGAAAAAAACAAGCAAATCAACAACAATAACAAAAAAGGTGAAAATACTAAGGATCCACATTCAGACCCCATAGTTCTCTATCTAATTGTAGATTCTTTAACTTTTTTTTTTCGCAAGAATAGGCTTAGTTCAATGTTTTACTAAAATTAGGGTAAGCATTACTTACAATATTCCCCTCTCTATCAGGATAGTAATAATGCCAACAAAAAAAGAAAAAAAGTTAATCTGCCATGATATTCTCTTGATAAAGTCACGATAGCTCTTTATGACCACCACTTTCTTCTCTAGATGTTCATTAACTATCTCTTTAATAATATATTCTCCTTAATAATGTATTTAATAATACATTCTAAAGTTTTACCAGGAATCATTAGCCTATCCTCTGCAGACTCTACTCCTTACCTTTTTTGGGGGGGTAGGAGGCTAACTCAGAATCACTCTTTCTCCTTGTGTCCTGAAACACTTTTCATATTCCTTGTCACCACTGGAGATTATTGATTATGACTCAACAAGCATCTGCTGATTCTTTTGGTCCTGGGAATTATTCTTTATTTGGACCTAGTGAATTAGGATCATTGAGGGAGGCCAGGATCACTCTTACTATCTCCTTATTAATCTTGAGTTTTTAATTCTGTATAAGCCTTTTTTGTCCTATTCTTTCAAGCTCAAAGATATCTCCTTCACAAAGAAAATAAAAGTCTGAAAAAATCAGAATTAGACTGAATTCCCCTACAGAATTTTAGAACATTTGAAACTTCTCATCCTTTTATACATAGGGATGGAAGGATGGAGAGAGGAACAGGATTTATTAAATACCTACTGTGAGCCAGGTATTGTGTTAAGTACTTTTTTACAAATATTGTCACATTTAATTATCACAACCGTCCTGGGAAATAAGTGCAATGATTATAACCATTTTAAAGATGAGAAAACTGAGGTTGATGGAAGTTAATGACTTGCCCAGAGTTACATAGCTAGTCAATAGCTGAGGCCAGTTTTCCTGATTTCAGTCCCAGCACTCTCTCTGTGCTGCCTCTAGGAAACAGTGGCCCTGTGATTTCTCTGATATATAGAATTCCCTTATGAGGAAACTCCCTCTACCAACTGAGTTCAGCACCTTCTCTACAACTCATATTCTTGGAGTTTTCTAAAGGAGCAAGAAAAGGTCATATAACCAGTATATCTTAGGGGTGGGATTTAAACAAAGGTTATCCTGGCTCCAAGACTTGCCCTCAATCTACTATGTCACTTTTTACCTCATACCTCCTTTGGACCCTCAGTATTTTCCATCCAAAAATCTAGGTTGCATGTGAGAATTTCTACTTCAACAAATAAGTCCTCCTGGTTGATGCAAATAGTAGGGTCCTTGTAGTACCTCTATGCAAATAAAAGAGTCTCTACTTTTTGAAGGATGAAAATATCATTAAGACAAGTCAAGAAATTATTAGCTGCTTTGCTTTTTGTCAGAGAACAAGAGAGAGTCAGAACAGATGTCTGGATAACTAAAATCCCCTATCATTATTATCCAACATCCTTGCTAGTCTTCTGATCTGTTTGCCAAAATTCTCATCTATTTCCTCTTTCTGTCTAGGTGGTCTGTATTATGGTGGTATGCATGTATATATACATGTATTTCTGTTTGTTTATCTTTGGACAACTATACAAAACTTTCTCAATGTTCTGTTATATATATACATATATATATATATAACTGATCAAAACACATTGGTATTCCACCTACTTCTTAGTTATCCTGCTTTTAAAAATAAACTATATAATCTTGAATTGATCTTAGTTCCTGAGTTTGATTCGTTCTAGGTATAGTGGCTCTGCTGCAGGAGAGACAGAGATGGAAACAAGGTCACGTAGAAACATACAAAGAGAGAGAAAAACAGTGAGAAACAGAGATAGAGAGAGAAAAAAAAAAGGTGGAAGAGAGAATATGGTCCTTTCTCAAGAGCCAGGTTCTACTTCCGTAGATAAATCTCTCTGTTTTTTAAAAGGTTCTCTTGATACCAGGAACCTTCTTTCCTATCATCCTCCAACATTTTTTTTTATTTGTTTCAGAAAAGGTCTTCTCCTGCTTTCTTCTTCCTTTTAATATTCTGAGAACTGTTCCCTCCTCCCATTAGATTGTGAATTCCCTGAGGGCAGGGACTTTTTATAATCGTATTATTAGCACTTCACTCACTGTCTGGTTTGTAATAGGTGCTCAATAAATGTTTATTAATTGACTATATATATGTATCTATGTCTAGAAGAAAATAGCCACATTATAGTAACTCAATATCTATGGAGCCAGAAAGATTCAAGCCTAATTTTTAAAAAATTCAAACTTTACTTATTTCACACATAGGCTTTGTGACCTTCCTAATAACAGTCACTTAATTCCTCTAGACCAGAGGTGTCAAAGAGAAAGCTGGATGTGGTCCACATAACACCACACCCCAAGCCAGTAACATCTACTGGCATTTATTTAGCATTTAAGTCCTGCAAGGCACTTTACAAACATTTCACTTGAGTCTCATCACCACCTTGTGAGGTAGCCACTTTGGCTCAGATGTTACTACCATCTCCATTTTCCAAATAAATCTCCATTTTCCAAAGACATTAAGTAACTTGCTTATGGTCACCCAGCTGCTAATTGTCAAAGGGGAATTTGACTTAGAACCTTCAAATTCTACCTCCATTGCCTTTCCAACCACCACAAAATAAATCACCAATATCTCCTCAGTGTCCAAAGCTGAGGAGTAAGCATGGAAAGGACTCTTCCCTTTGATCCCAGACTTTGGGATCCTGAGGATTTGCTGAGGTTACAATCCCAAGCCGAGGCCCGACCTTTCTGTCTTCAGCCCAGCCCCAGAGAAGCAGAATCCACAGGGGGATGTCTTCAATGGAGAGCCGTCCCTCCCCCCTCTCCCAGACATCCGGCTCCACCCTGGAAGGGATGCTAAATCCTTGGCATTATCTGCTCAGGTGAAAATGCATTCTGCTCCTCATCCCTGGAGCTCCTGCTCAGCCTCTTCCTGTGTGACAACCTGTCCTCGCTTCCCTGAGGCAGGAATAGCTCTGAGGAGTGTTCAAGGCTACTTATCTTGCTCACCTGCCCATTAGCTATTAATTGTGAGCAACATTATACAAAATAAAGCTGGATCAGTTTCAGGCTTAATTACTTGAAAAGAATTCAATTTATTATTGCCTCCAACAAAACATTTCTGAACCCCCTAATCCTCTTTGAAGATGGGGCTTGTTGATATATTCCATCACGTAGTGTTTTAGCACAAATGACAAGTATTTCAGGAATCATTTCTGTCCTAAGATCCATTAGGTTGGGGAATTTGCTTTGACTTCTCCAGGGTCTGTTAGGTCTTGTCATAGTGTCATGAACAAAATGAAGTCTCTGCAGGCTGGTCTATTTACATGGCTTGGATAATATCCAACATAAAGAAGGTAGGGTGGGCTGTGACTGATGGGCTTTTGTAGCCATTTGCCCAGCTTCACATTTATGTGACTTCTGTTAAGTCTCTATTCTTCTCATTTCATCAAAAAAGCAAATAGCTCTATATTCCCATTGCTGAGCATTGATTAGAAACAGTAAAAAGTTATTCTTTTCTTGCATCTGGCTTGAGAGACTTGTATCCCCACCCTCCTCTCTATTGAAGTCCTAGTAACCAGATTATCTTTAGTACTAATGGTTGTCCAGTTGGTAGTATTATCTGGGTTTGTCACTAACCTTATCATGAATAATAACAATAACAACAGTATTAATAATCATGGTCATAGTTGGAATTTATATAGTATTTTAAGGTTTTCCATGTCTATTATATCTGACATCTCTTTTGAATTATAAAAAAAAAAAAACCTAGAGGCAAGGTGGGTATTTTCCCCATTTTATAGCTGCTACAAATATTTTTGCACATGTGGGTTCTTTCCTCCTTTTTTATGATCTCTTTGGGATACAAAACCAGTAGTATACCTATAACTTTTTAAACTGTTTTTCCCATCTATGACCTTATTTAATTGTGCAACAATTCTGAGTGCATAGAGTCTGAAAGTATGGATCCTATTTCACAGATGAGAAAGTGGATATCCTAAAGATAAAATTACTTGCCCGAGGTCACAAAGCTAACTAGTAAGGTTGACACTGGAACTCAGGTCTTTGGATTCCCTTTTCTATATATTTTCTATTCAGACATAGGGCAAACTACAGCCCTTCCTAAGGAAAACAACACCTATTAAGTACCATGCAGTCCTTCAATTCGGGTCTTTCCAGTGGTATATAATCAATAGACATTTATTTAATGAATAAATAACATGAAATAAAAATGGGGCAATTCATTTTAAGTCAATAGATATTTATTGCTTCTCATGAGCAAGATATTGTATTGGGCACTAGGCACACAGAGAAAAAAAAATACCCGTCCTTAGCGAGGTTATATTCTACTGGGAGGATGCAGTATGTACATGGATAAGTAAATGTTAATAGCATATTAAGTATTGTGAAGTAATTTCTACTTGAGAGATCTAGGTGACATCAGGAATGGCCTCATGGAGAGCATTTTAGCTGAGCCATGGTTTGAAGAAAGATACTGACTGTTTTTTTCTAAAAAAGGAATGCACTGGGACAGCTATGTGGATAGTGGATAGAGCACCAGCCCTGAAGTCAGGAGAACCTGAGTTCAAATTTGGCTTCAGACACTTCCTGGCTGTGTGACAAGTCACTTGCCTCAGCTAAAGTGCCAAATGCCTCATCTAAAAAAAAAGGAATACATTTAATTGGTGATTTGGGGGTTTACACCCTAGTCTTTTCCCAACCATTCCCCTCTGGACTGAATCTTCCTTTCTGAATTTTAGTTACTATTAGGTTCACAGAGGCTTTGCTTATTAATTTTACTTCTTCCTTTAGGTAGTTGTAGATGGCCATCATGGTAGCATGAATGTTTATGCTTGCAAAGTGATGTTTGCAAAATGAACTAATAAATATTCCAGGGTAGTATCAAGTTCTGAGATTGGCTTGGGTCTGGTATGTCAAAGAGAAATTTAATATTAAAAATTGAACTTAAAATTATACTTAGCTAGACTAGAGCTCTTTCATTCAATTGGTTCAATTCTGCTCTCTCTCTCTCTTTTTCTCTTTCTGTCTCTGTCTCTCTCTGTATGTCTGTCTCTGTCTCTGTCTGTCACTGTCTGTTTTTCTGTCTCTGTCTCCACATTTTTATTTGAAGTTTTGAGTTCCAAATTCTACTCCGTATTCCTTCCTATTCTTTCCCTTCCACACACTCAGCCCCTGCTCTGCCAGATGGTAAGCAATTCAATATAGGTTATATATATGCAATTATGTAAAACATTTCCATGTTAGTCATTTTGTACAAGAAGAATTGAATAAAAGAAAAAAAATGAAAGAAAGTGAAAAATTGCATGCTGTGGTCTGCATTTAATCACTATCAATTCTTTCTCTGGAGGTGGACAGCATGCTTCATCATTAGTCCTTTGAGATTGCTTTGGATTATTGTATTGCTGAGAATAGCTGTCATTCATAGTACTTCATTGAGCAATACTGCTATTACTTTGCACAATGTTCTTTTGGTTCTGTTTACTTCACTATACATAAGATTATTTAAGTTTTTCCATGTTTTTCTGAAATCATTCTGCTGTAATTTGTTAAAGTGTAATAATATTCAATTTCAATCATAAATCACAGTTTGTTTAGCCATTCCCAATTGATGGACACCTTTTGATTTCCAATTTCTAGCAATCACAAAAAGAGCTACTATGAATATTTTTTGTACCAATAGGCCCTTTTCCCTTTTTTGGATCTTTTTGGGCTACAGATCTAATAATGGTATTGCCAGATCAAAGAGTATACAGTTTTGTAGTCCTTTAAGCATAGTTCTAAATTGCTTTCCAGAATGGTTGATTCAACCCTCTTTGATCTACATCTTATATTTCTCCCATCTACTATCCCATATTGCTAATTTTTCTTCCTTTCTTACCAAGAGAGGTCAATCAATTATAAATTCAGAATTCCTCCAAAATATCCCACAGATTCTCAGAGAACAAGATCTATAACAAGTTAAGAATAAGCTTCTGTGTACTTCATGTCATTTTGGCCAGGAAACCACAGACCAGTGATTATTTTTTTGGTTCATGTTGTTCTATTAGTTAGGTAGCATGGTGGTTACAGTTTTAGCTTTAAAGTCAAGAAGACAAGCTCCAATCATATCTATCAGACACTTACTAGCTATGTGACTGTGAGAAAGTTATTTAATCTTTTACAAGCCCAATTTCCTCATCTGTAAACTAGGAATAGTGACAGCACCTGTTATTGTGAGAGTTATTGTAAGTATCACATGTGATAATGTATGTAAAGGACTTTGCAAATATCAAACTCTATATAAATGTTATCCATGAGTATCATTGTTCATCAATCAACAATTGCTCAGTCTCATAGGCTCATAAAATGTTAGATTTGGGTAGGAATAATAATAATAAACATTTATACAGAGCTTACTATGTGCCAGGTACTGTGCTAAGCACTTTACAAATATTACCTCATTTGATTCTCATATTAACCTTGGAAGATCTGTGCTATTATTATCTCAATTTTATAGATGAGGAAACTGAAACAAATTGGATTAAGTGACGTACCCAGGTAGCACAACTAGTAAGTGTCTAAAACAACATTTGAGCTCAGGTTTTTCTGACCTGAAACCTAGTATCTATCCATGTATCCTAGTCACTAGAATGACATGCCTAAAGTCTCACTGCTTGTTAAATTTGGGCTTTTCTCATTTCCCTCCCAGTCTTTTTAATATGGTCCTCCATTGAATATATAAAACTGGATTAAGAAATGGTCCAATAAAAATGAAAACGTTTTCTGGCACTGGTTTTCTGATGAGTGGGGAGAAGAACCTTGGGGAAAAATGAACACAATCATATTTAGAAGGAAATATCTTAAATGTGGAAATGCAGCAAAAATAGCTTCTGACACTATAGTTAGCCTTATTTTCAATCCCCAAAATACCCCCAAGAGGGAAATATAATAATATGATGTATAAAATATAGATAGCTAGATGAAGCAGGGGATATAGTGCTGGACCTGGAGTCAGAAGTCTTTAGTTCAAATCTGGCCTCAGATACTTAACTATGTGACTCTGAGCAAGTCAATTAATCCTGTTTGCCTCAGTTTTCTCATCTGTAAAATGAGTCAGAGAAGGGAATGGTAGGCTGCTCCAGTATCTCAGTTTAAAAAACCCCAGATGGCTTCAGGAAGAATCAGGCACAAACGAAACAACCAAACAAAAGTATAAACTATAAATAGCAAGGGGGGAAATAAACTGGGGGTGGGTATGGGAAATTTAGTAGGGAAGTTATGTAAAAGAAGGTCTGGAGCATAGATTTAAGATTATATATCTAGAGTTGGAAGAGACTTTAAAGTCCATCAAGCTCAAACATTAGTCACCCATCAACCCAACCAACTCTCTTCCCATTTTGCAGATGAAAAAGCTAAAGCAAGGTTAAATGACTTCTATAGAATCCTATAATTAACCAATATTCAGACAAAATTTGAAAGGGGGGGGTCTTCTGACTACAAACCCAGGGCCCTATCCCATTATATTCTGCTACCTCTCCAGAGACCTGAGTTCTAGCTGATTTACTGTGTGAGCCTAAGCAATTTATGTCAACCTTTATAAACCATTGTTTCTTCATCAGTAAGTCCTTCCTCAGATGGCTTCCAGTCTTGACATACTTCAATTCTTTCAATTCAGGATTTTCTGAGCTATATAAAGGAGTTGCTATTGTTGCTATTGTATGGTTGTCATTATTATAAAAGATAAAAAGTCCCAAGGGAAAAAATTGACGCATGTTCCCTAAGAGATTCATGCCCAGGTGCAATGTTCAGACAACTTCATATTAGTCTATATTTGTGTATTATTGGTTCTCTTTTACATCAGATGAACAAAAGGTTACAGTTTGGACAATGTTCACCTCCTTTCCTCCCTTCCTAGGGCCTCCTGCATTTGGCTGGGTACAATCACTAATTCATAAACCCAAGGGAAAGCGCTTGTGACACACAAATTGGAATCCAATCTAAGCAGAAAGTGCTGAAAGAAAGGGATTGTAGGCCAGGTGGGACAAAAGCTTTATCAGTGGTAAAATGTTGCCCTCTTCAGATGATCTCTAGTATTACATGTGAAAGATGCCTTAAATTCAGTAAAGTGTGATCTAGACAATCCTGGAGGTCTCTGAAACCCTTTTACAGGATCTACAAATTCCAAATTAGTGTTTAATTCTAATATGATAAATATCCATAATAACCACATAAACAAAAGCTATTTGGACAACTTCTCAATAAATGTAAAGTGATACTGAGAACAAAAGTTTGAGAACTACTGTTTTAGTTCATAGGAATACAGAATGTCAGTATGGAAGCTTAATCCTAATAGAGTCCCATCCTTCTTATTTCAGACTCAAAGAAATGACTTATGTAAGGCCATTTGTCAAGGAGAAGTTGAGACCAGTTTCTTGATTTGGGGAATTAGGAAATTTCAGAGCCAAAAGTAATTTTTGAGATCACCTGACTCAATAGCATATTTCACATTTTTACATGAAGAAACTGAGGCTCCAAGAGGGAAGTTATTTGAATAATGTAATTATTTTGAATAATTTTTTATTTGGGATTAATTAAGGGTCCATTTGCTATTTCATTTTAAATTTAATGCCAATACAAAACATATGCCTGCTAGTATTAAAAAATAAGATATACCCTCTCCAATATGTGTGTGTGTGTGGGGGGGTGTGGGGTATGTGTGTGTGTGTGTGTGTGTGTGTGTGTGTGTGTGTGAGAGAGAGAGAGAGAGAGAGAGAGAGAGAGAGAGAGAGAGAGAGAG
>JAJPUD010003487.1:12498-69843 GCA_023553655.1 Myrmecobius fasciatus
AGAGAGAGAGAGAGAGAGAGAGAGAGAGAGAGAGAGAGAGAGAGAGAAAGAGAGAGAGAAAGGGAGAGAGAATAATTGAAAGGAGAGAGATAAGAGTGAGGAAGATGTAACAAAGATGTTTACTTTTTGCAGAATAAACTTTTAAGTGTTAAGTAAGTGTAAGTTTTTAATTATTCTTCTTCACAATAACAAAGTCATGTCTTGAACTAACTGCTCACAATAAATATATTTAGGTTGGCATAGGGCATAGATTTCTAACTAGTTGATCTTAAATCTAACATATTTGACCAGGAAGCTTGAATTAGTAGAAAGAGGCGTGGTTGGATTATGGCAGCTAGATGGTTCAGTAGCTACTTTTGTTAAGAAGACCTAAGTATAAATTCTGCCTCAGATACTTAACCTTGGGCAAATTCATTAACCTTTCTTTGCTTCAGTTTCCTCATTTGTAAACTGGGAATAAAAATAGCATCTACATCAGGGCTGTTGTAAGGATCAATTGAGATGATACTTATGTAAAGCACTCTGTGGGCCTTAAAACACTATAAATGCTAACTCTTATTATTACGGGCAACTTCTAATGTGAGGTATAATCTCAGTTCCATCATGTCTACAATGTCAATATGTACCCACATCTTCTTAAGACTTCAGGATATTGAAAAAGAGATCCAGATCTAGACATGATTCTGAATCCCCTGATCTATATTATTTCTTAGGTGGCTTGCAGATCTTTACAATTAAAAAAACAATAAAATTTGATTAATTGTTTAGAAGATGTGAGAAGTGGAAAAAATCAAAGAAGTCCAGAAAAGAGAAATGTATGTGAAACAAAGAAGTGGAATTCACTGGGGGTTCCAACTGTTAGTGTGTGATTATTGTCAAATGTGTTCTAGGCTTTAGGAGGTAGGGATGGGGAGGAGTAGAAGGTTCTATTTCTATTTTTACTAGAATATTCCATTAAATATATTTACTTGAATAAAAGGAAGAAATAAATAAAGAGGAAGAGAGAAAAAAGAAAGGAAGAAAGAAAGGAAAGAAATATAGAAAAAAGGAAGGAAAGAAAGAGAAAGAAAAAAAGAAATGAAGTAAAAAGGAAAAAAAGAAGAAAAAATAGATTTTTAAAGAAATAAAGAAGCAGCCACCAAGTTATAATCATAGATTTGAGAATAAAGAAATCACAGTTCTGATTGGCCCCTTGAGAGGTCAGTCTGTTGTTCCATTGTAGGAAGTCCTGGACAGAAGAAGTAACATTTATGTAAGGCTATGAAGTTTGCAAGTCTTTGATTTCATTATCTCATTTGATCCTTACAATAGCTCAGTGAGTTGGGTACTAGAATTATTATTATTCCCTATTTTTCAGATGAGGAAATTGAAAGTCACAGAAGCTAAATGACTCACCTATGACTGTCGCTCATCTTTCATTGTCAACGAGAACCAATAACGTCATGAGGGTGATGTCTTAATTTGCAAGTAAATTGAATTTAATTGTGGGGAGTCATCAGTATCATTCTCCAAAGTCAGCAAAGTGCATTATCAGTACATGGGTCCTGGATATAGAGGGAAACCATGGTCTTATAAACTAAGGTCTCTCTCAGGTCTCAGTTTGTCTGAGGCAATGCCATTCAGTGATTAAAGATTGGGCAAGAATTGAGACAAAAGGTGATCATAGAACTCATTAATGTCTAAGATAGAACTTGAATCCAGGTTCCTCCTGGCTTCAAACAAATGCTTTTTCCACCATATCTATACTGTCCTGAGAAAGAGCAGAACTTGTTGCAAACAGGAAGAAAAAGATAATTTATAGCTTCTTTGGGTTGATAGAACCTCCTGTGTCAACAGTTAAGTTATTAAAATTTTTCTGTTTTTTTAATAAATTTTTCTGTTATATTTCTTCCCTTTCTATCTTATCTTGGTCTTACTATCTGAAGCCTGTGTGCTACAGAGCATCATCCTTATTACCATAAACCATAGTGATCCTGTTGCTTCTCCTGCTGCTGCTGCTGCTATTGCTGCTGCTGCTGCTACCACTGCTGCTGCTGCTTATATTACTGATGCTGGGATTACTCCTGCTGCTGCTACCACTGATATTGGTACTTCTGCTGCTGCTGCTATTGCTGTTATCATTGCTGCTGGTATTACAGTGGTGTTATATGACATTTTCAGATTTGTAATGCACTTTATAAATATTAATCTCATTTTATCTTATTGTTTACCCCATTTTCCAAATTCCCCCAGTGAGGAAACTGAAGTTATACAGGGTAACCTTGTCAAGAACCTAGTAAACTCTAAGCATCTGAATAGACTGCATATCTACAGCAAATCACAAAATAGTAAACCTGGAAGGGACTTCGAAGTCACATAATTTCAATCCTTCTTTTCACAGAAAAGAAAACTCAAACTCAGAGACTATTAGTTAATTTTTGCTAAAAATCCCAAGACTAATAAGTAAAAGAGTTAAAACTTGAATCTGGATGTATCATTCTGTGCTGTTTCTACTAGTAACAACCCAACAACTAGGTGCAATGGATAGAGTATTGGACAAGGGGTTAGGAAGACCTGAGTTCAAATTTTGCCTGAGATATTTCCTAGTTGCGTGACTTTGAACAAGATATTTAACCTCATTAAATATCAGTTTTCTTATTTGTAATATGAGGATAATATCATCTATCTCATTGCAAAGATCAAATGAGATAGCATATATGAAAGTTTTACAATAGTTTTTATTACTAGTGCTTTGAATCTAACAAAGCACTTTCCTTACAATAACACTATAAGGACTGCTGTTGTTTTCCTTGTTTATTGTATAGGTGTGGAAATTAGGGCACAATAGGTTAATAATTTACTCAGGATTATAAAACTAATAAGTACAATAACTCTGGGGACAGGTAGGTGGTTGAATGGATAGAATGCTGGGAATGAAATCAGAAAGACTCATCTTCTGAGTTCAAATCTGACCTCAGACATTTACTAGCTGTGTGATCCTGGGCAAGTCACTTTACCCTGTTTACCTCAATTTTCTCATGTTTAAAACGAGTTGGAGAAGGATATGGCAAAGCATACCAATATCTTTGCCAAAAAAATCCCAAGTGAGATAACAAAGAGTCAGACACGACTGAAATGATTGAACAATAACAGTCCTATGAAGGTTGAAAACAACGGTGTGTATTGGGACTTGATTGTCAGATTTTTAGTGAAAACACTTGATCTTGATTTATTGTTATGTTGACTATCTAGGTTTAAGAAAGTGGTAGTAAAACATTAATAATTCAGAAAAGCATATTGTGTATATTTTCTTCCCCAGAGAGTCAGTTCTTAAACTGACTTTCTTAAACAATCATGCTCCTTATTATCTCTTTTTATAGATGAAGAAACTGGACCTAGTGTGTAAGTAAGTGCTCAGGTGTCAGACATCTAATAAGTATTAGGTTTACTTCTTGAAGCCAGGTCTCCACTGTGATCTTTCCATTTGCCCTGCTTCTTTTCCACCCCACTCTCTTTCGAGAGATATATTTTATTTTATTTTTGAAGGCCCTTATTTTTAATTAAAGCTTTTTATTTTCAAAATATACATATGGATAATTTTTCAACATTAACCCTTGCAAAACCTTGTGTTCCAATTCCCATTCTCTTCCCTGCACCCCCTTCCCTTAGATGGCAAGTAATGGTAAAACTATATGTTAAATCCAATATATGCATACATATTTATACAATTATCTTGTTGCACAAGAAAAATCAAGTCAAAAAGGAAAAATTGAGAAAGAAAATAAAATGCAAGCAAAACAACAACAAAAAGAGTGAAAATGCTATATTGTGATCCACCCTTAGTTCCCACAGTCCTTTCTCTGGGTGCAGATGGCTCTCTTCATCACAAGATCACTGGAGCAAGTCTGAATCACAAGAGATGTATTTTAAAACCTAATCATCTTGACTACTACTCTATCATCCAGGCACAGAAACCTTCTTAACTATTTATTCTGTTTGTATTGTCCTAGTCAAAGGAACTTTCTGGGAAGTTCACTGGGTTCTAGTATTGTCTCTGCCACTAAGTTTTTCTATACTTTGTTAATGCATTGCTCCCCTTCTGGTCCTCAGTCTCCTCATTTGTAAAATTATAGTGCTGGATAGAGGAGAACAAATGATCTCTAAATTTCCTTCAAATATAAGATTCCATAAACTTCTATTATAATTTTTTAAAATGAGATTCTGTTTGGATGGGTTATGGTTAGTCAGTACTTTTCATTTTCCAGTACCATAGAAGGACCATTCCCTATGAACTCTTCTTTATGGACCTACCTGAGCCTTGGTCTCTGAAGTCAAGGAGAAAATCTCATTAGCCAGGTGCACCCATACTGCACTAATCAACTATGCTTTCCTGCTAAGGGGGATGTCAATTCCATTTGTTATTCTATGATGCCCACTACCTGGAAGTCAATGTTGAAGATGGAGTGAGGTGGTCTGGGTCAACATCTGCAGCATTTGTGCTCTTGGGGGAGAAGGACAGGACACATCCCTTGGCCGAAACTTTGTTTCTTGTAAAGTAATGTCTATCTGCAACAGATAGACATTGAGCTGAGAGACTGTTTCATTTCTGTCTTTGTATCTTTCAAAACTAGCACATGTTGTATTCCATAGCAGTGGAAAGAATTTCCCTATTGGGAGTTACCCATATCAGTGAAATTGTAAGTCCAGATAGTAAGAATGGACGGATCCATAAATCTGGAATGGTGAATGCAGTGTTGGACTTAAAGTTAAGAAGTCTGAAGTATAAACGTAGCTTTTGATACTCATTAGTGATACGAACCTAGCCAACCTCTGTAAACTTCATGGTAACTCCCAAGGAATTTTCTGCCAAATTTTAAATGGCTTACAAAAGGCTCTCGCAATCCCCAACTTTCCCATATTAGTAAAATTCCATATCTTTGGAACATATGCATATTTACTGGACAGGTACAGGAACAATGTCCTACTAGAACCCCCTAAAACTTGGCCATTTGGTCAAATACATCCTATTCTGCTAGTATCTCATTAGCTATTCCCAAGTTGTCTTGATCACAATATCCCAATGGAATTGTGGAGCATGAAATCTTATTAGAATCATAATTGGTTCTATTTTAATCAAGAAATATTTATTAAACAATAAACACTGTGTTTCGTGTTGGGTATACAAAGAAACAATCATAAGAGAGAAGCTTTAAGCAGTAGAAATTAGTGAACACACTCTTTTCCTTTTGGATCTCTTCATGTTATTCCAGTCTTGCTGAAACTCTGAAACCACACTGGACCTTTTTCTTACTTGTAATCCCTTTTGGCTGGAGATTGCCTTTTGATCCAGCCTTTCTCATTTACTTCATGCTACACAAGAAAGGATTTTAATGTTATAGGCTGACACCCAAATTCTATCAATTTTCCCTTCTTTTATTTCTTCACCAACCATATCCAATCAGTTTGTGCAAGCAGTTGAAAAGAAAAAAAAATAAATGTAATAGAGGTCCTTCTCTTCAGAAAGGTACTTCTATCCAATTGTTTCCATCCTGAGAGCACAGCTATGAGATCTGTTTCAAAGGGTGTCCTTCAGCAGGCTGGAAGAACAGCAGAATCAGTCACACAAATGACCAACTACAGGAGAAAAAAATCACCAATATATCAACAGGCCTTAAAACCAAGCGACAGTTAAAATAACTACTAGATCAGTAACTCTAAATGTATGAGGCAGCTCAACAGATAGACTTCCACAGAAGGAAAATGTCAGCTATTCTGGGTTTAATTTATAGTCTCGTTTCATTCTCTATTCAAGATATGAAACATTTGAAAAGGCAGATGCTAAAAAATGGGGGAGGGGAGAAGCTTGCCATAATACTGGAGAAGTCTGGCAATCTGTAATATGGAGCGAGGATATTTATATCCCTGATGAGAAAACAATCCCATGTTTTATACATGTGCCTTTAGAATGAGTCTAGAGTAGATAGAGGAAGGGGGCATCCCACCATGAAGGATCATAGTAGGTCAAATTGGAGAGCCCTTAGAAGTTATCTAGTGAAAAATTCTTATTTATTAGAGGTGGAGTGACTTCTTTCCTTGTTAAAGGATTCCAAGATTACTTTGAATCCTAAATGTTGAGAAAAATGATTATCTCTCTTTTTGGTACTGATATCTAATTTTTGAATCTGGACTGAGGATTTTCCCCTTTTCTATTTTCTCATCTAGAAATGAACCAGTATGGGAAATTTTTCTCAAAGATTTACACAGGCTAAGATCTAATCAGTTAGTAAAAAGTTTAGGCGAATGGGAGGATTTCTGCTCATTTTCCTTACTCAGACAAGTTTGGGAAAATGTGGATCTTCCCTTTTGTTAGAAAGATGATATGGAAATTGAAAAGTCTTTTTGATCAAGACTTGGGTGATCCAAATCACATACCCTCAAGACTTCCATTAGAATGAGCCCATGTATCATCATATTATTCATTCTCTCATTAATTGTTAACTAATCAAAGTTGATTACCACCCTTAGGAACACCTTTTCTTCTAAGAGTATATAAACTGGGAATCTACCACTATGAGAGAATTTGGCATTTGAGAGTACCACTGATCTCTTTTTTATTAATAAATATGATAGAATTATTAATAAAATGACCAAATTGCCCTAAAATTGTGTCTCAAACTTTTTAAATGTTAGAGTTACTTTTCATGAGAACATATTATTGCCTTCTGAATACAAAAACTGCCTGGTTTTTCTTTCATGTCAGCCTATTTCTCATTATTTTTCAGGTGAATACTTGCCAAAATAATTTCCCACCTGGCTCCCTATTGACTCTGGAATAGAACATGAGGATCTTCAACTTCTTATGCGTATCACAGACCCTTTTGAGAGTATAGTTTGGTATTCTAGTGAACCTAGAGGATAGTGAGCCCATTCTTTGAGAAATATATTTAAATGTTTAAAAAATAGATTTATAAAATGAATCAAAGGTTAATGAAAATAAAGATGCTATTTTTCCCTTCCAAGTTCACAGACCCCTTCCTGAAATCTATCCATGAAATTCTGTAGACCCCTGGTTAAAAAAAACAATAACAAAAAACCAACCCTGCTCTAGAATGAAAGACTAACTCCTTAGTCTGACATTTAGAATGCTTTACAATGTACTTCCAGCTTACCTATTCTAGGCATATGGCCCATTCCTCCCCTTCACACACTCTATATTCTAGCCAAAATGGCCTACTTGTAAACTCCCATACTTAGCATTCCATATTCCATCTCCTTACCATTTGACAGATTGTTCACAATGCTTGAAATGTACTTCCTCTTCAGCACTGCCTCTCAGAAGCCCTCAGTTTCTTCAGAATTCATCTCATATGCCACTTCTTGCAGGAAGACTTTCTTGATCTTCTAAGTTGTTAGTTCTTCCTCAAATTATCATGTACATACTTCTTTGTTTCTGTGCTATGTCTCTTCACAAGAAGAAACTATCTTTTTTTTTTGGTTGCCAAATGCCCACCAGAGAGCTTGTACATAATTGACACTAAATTTGCCCTGGATTGGATTTCTATACTATTTATGAAAACTAAATACTAATAGAAATAATCATATTTCCTAGACTAGTTAGCACCTATACTACGTGTAACTAGGGGCCTTACATTCCTACCAAAACCCTAGTACAAAGCTTTCCACACAATTTTTAAACAGATGTTGTTGAATGCATAACCCCCTTGAATAAACTTCCTTGGAATTTTGATTCATTCATCAACTTACTAGGGAAGATTCAAATAATCATAGATTTAGAAAGATATCAGTCCCATCCAGTTGATACTTGGAAAAAAAATTCTCTCAGCAACATAGTCAAGGAATGGCCATAAAGCTTTTGATTGAAGACTTCTAGTGAGAGGGAATTTACCAGGAGCAGTTCCATTTTATTTTGGGTCTACTCAAATTCTCAGGAAGATTTTCTTTATATTTTGTATAAATTTACTTTGGTAACATAATTTCACTGCTTCTAATTTTGCCCTCCTAAGTCAAATAAAACAAACAAAGTCATATGGCACGAACTTAAGTCTTTTGGCTCCAGCCTAATGATTCACACATACAAAGGGGATGAAGAATGAAGATTGCCCATGTATTGTGGTATGCATTTGGATAGGCAGTCCATTGAGTTATTACATTAGGAAACATTTCAGCTGGGTAGATGGATAACAAACTCCATCCATTATTGAATAGGATGAGAGGAATAGAATGTGAGAAAATGCACAGGTTCCTATGATATAGAGCTGGAAAGCTCCTTGGAGACTACTCAGCCCTTTATTGTATAGTTGAGGAAACTGAGAGTCATGTAGGTTAAATGATTTATCCGAGATCACACAGTTAGTAAATGGAAAAACCTTGGCTTGAACCCAGGTCTTAACTCCAAATCCAATATATGCAGTGCCCCTTGGATGAAGAGTTTACTGAGTCAGCTCATTTACTCTCATAAGCCTCTTATGAGGGGATAGTGAGCTTTTGGCAAACAGTCCACAGATATAATAAAAGCTGTTGGGATTATACTTATGAAACAATAAGGGAGGATAAACAGGGTAAGCTAAAGCTTTTTTTTTTAAATACTATATCACTTTCAAGATCGAAGCATGATAAAGAGGGAAAGAGTTGCCCATGAGCTATTGCTGAATTTATTGCCAGACATTGCTTTTGCCTGTTGTGACTTGGCTGCGATTTATAGCAGCTAGTCCATTCCCTGGAATCGATCTTCACTCCCAGGTCCCCAGTACAGGAGAAAGGTCCTCAATACAAAAATCATTGTCTGGAGGAGGTTCTTTGCATTCTGTTTTCCTGTCACAGGAATACATCTTGAAGTTCTGGGTGAAAAGATATCAAGAATTCTCACCTGGTTTTCAAAAGTTTTGCATTTGCTAGAATGGAAAAAGGCTATATTAATAAAAACAAACAAACAAACAACTATAGCTGTAAGCAAATGGCAATTAATTATTGAACTCCTTTCTAAAGCATTCATTAATTGAATCACTAATTGAATACTCATCAGTTCTTGTTTGGCATTACTATTTTTAAAAACATTCATTTCATTTTTTTTCTTAAGTTCTAAATGCATATTATTGTGTTCAATGTAAAGAGAGGCATAATGGAAGAAGAAAGAAAGAAGAAGGAAGAAGGAAAAAGGAAAAGAAGAAGAGCAACAACAAGAGAAGAGGAAGAACAACAGCAAGAGAAAAGAAGAAGAAAAAGAAGAAAGAGGAAGAGATTCCTCTTCACAGCACATATGACGAATGGTTAGTTAGGATTTATTTGAAAACTTTTAGGGATAGGGAACTCACTATTTCCTGAGGCATTGCATTACTTCTCTAGATTGTAGTTTATAGAAAGCTATTTCCTTATATCAAACCTAAATCCGCCCCCATCAAACTTCCAACGATTATTCTTGATTGTGGTATCTGGAACCAAGCAGAAAAACCTTTACTACATACCACCCCACCCCATGAAAGCCTTTCCAATACTTGAGGAAAGTTATGTTTCCTCTACAGTTTCTCTTTTCCTTTACCTAGTCATCATGTAACATGAGCTTCAAGTCCTTCTGCATTCTGGTTGTCCTCTTTTGGGTGATTTCAAGGGTATCAATATCTTTTCTAGCATGTATCACACAAGTCATGAGTCCCTACCTTCAAAGAACTTTCAATTCAGCAGATAAAACATATACATAAATAACTATGATATGAAAACATATATTTTAGTACTTAAGAGAAAAATGAAATCCAGGAAATTTCACCTGGTGTGCAGATGTTTATTACAAATTTATAGACAATGGACATGTTCAAATGATGCCTGTTACTTAATTCCTTTATCACATTCAGCAAGTCATTTAACCTTTTTTGAAGCTGAATTTCCTTATCTACTCAACAACAGAATTAAACTAGATTATCCTTATGTTCCTTTAAAGTCTAAAACTTATGAATCAAAGAAGACTCCAAGGAGCAGGTAGATAACATTAGAGTTAACTCTTGAAGAACCTAAATACTTTGCATCTAGAGATGGCCAGCAGGAGCTTATTTCTTTGAAACTGACCAAGAACACTTTAAACTAAATATGAAGGGAGGATAAAAAAAATTGTGAAAAAATATCTATCATATTAATGCCATAGATACTAATAGGTACAGTGTAGAAAGAATAATCACAACAAATCAATTAAGCAAGTAACAATTATTTGTTAAATATGACATACGTATTAAGTTTATATCCCCTAATGTGGGCATGCAAAGACATTAAAAAATCCTTACTTTCAAGGAGTTTACCTTCTATGAGGTAATCAGAATATACACACATAAATTATTGCAAAATATATTAAAATAAATATCAAACAATTGGGGGTTGCTCTTGGGAGGATTAGTAAACACCTAATGTTGAAGGAACCTAGGGATTCTAAGAGGTGACAATGTGGAATCTGTTCTTTGCATGGCTCTTCAAAGACATAAATGGGAGATATGTTATAGTATACAAGAAATAGGAAATAGGTCAATTTGACTGGAATATAGAAAAAAATGAAGGGAAAAATGTTTACTAAGCCTGATCCAAGGAAAGGGCCAACAGTGAAACCCAAGCTTTCAATCAAACAATCAACAAAATACATAAAAGACAGACCTTGCTATCAAGGCATTCACAATCTAATGAGAGAGACATTGTGCAAACAACTATATACAAGCAATCTAGATACAACATTGGAAATAATCCATAGAGGGAAGGCACTGGGAAAGGCTTTCTGTAGATGGCAAGATTTTAGGTGGGACTTTAAGGAGGCCAGGGAAGCTGGGAGATGGAGATGAAATGATAGAGCATTCCAGGCATGAGGGACAGCCAGCAAAAAGTCCTAGTTTTGGGAAGAGCAAGGAGGACAGTGACAGTAGATTGCAAAGTACATAAGGAGGAGATGTAAAGTCTAAGAAGACTGGAGAGTTAGGAAAGGGGCAGGTTATGAAGAACTATGAAATTTTATCTTGAAGGGTAATAGGGAGTCAATGAAGTTTATCGAGTCGGGGAGTGATATGGTCAGGAAGATTAATTATATTATATGAAGAATAAATAGAAAGAAAATAAACACAGATAAAGACAAAGTATTTTACTTCAGGAAAGGAAGGCAATAGCAGCTGTGGGTGGGTGGGGATCAAGAAAAAGGCTTTATATAGAAGGAATATTCTATTAAGTCAGAAGTGAGAAGGGAATACATTCCAGACAAGAAGATTGGCCAGTGAAAAGTCATAGATGCAGGGAAAATGGAACACCTTGTGTGAGGAACAGAGAGAAGGCTATGGATCAAGGAATGTACAAGAATCCAGTGGGGTTGAATAGTCAGGTTCATTAAGAAAGTCTTACATGTCTATTAATGGAAGCATACAATATAGGGAACAGACAAGATATGCTAGAGAAGCTAGAGTAATGAAGTGAATTTGGTATATTAAGTATCACCAGGACTTGTTAGGATGTGACTCATAGCCAGATATATGGCAATGGAAAGACCTTATTTAAAAGGAATACAAGCAGCAAAAGGGGTGTTAAAATAGAATTGTATATTAAAAAGATTCAGTTGGCATCTGTTCACTGACAAATATCATGATGTCTCTTGCTCTAGTTGTGCTTTTAGAATGTCTTCTCCATGGTCTACTCCCATTTACATGGTCCCTTTTGACTGGATAAGGTCAATGATTTTTCATGGGAAAACTATGGTGGTAGACACAACCCCGTATTGATCACCAGACTGAAAGGAGAATAAGTTCCTATCAGAGTCCCTGGAAAAGTAACCATTGGCTTGGAAACCAAGACTGATGTACCCTCACTTCACCTGTGAAGGTAGTGGTAATTTTGGAGAAAGAAATGTCTCCAGGGCTCTGGTTGCAAATCCCCTGTATTAAAAAGATTGGAAACTGCACTTATCAAGATATATGTGAGACAACATAGTATTTTCATTTTGTTGTTGTTTGCAAGTATTTTGTTTTCCTTCTCATTCTTTTCCGTTTTTGATATGATTTTTCTTGTTCAGCATGATAATTGTGGAAATATGTATAAAAGAATTGCACATATTTAACATGTATTGGATTACTTGTCTTCTAGGGGAGGGGTTGGGGCAAGAGAGGGAAAAATTTTGGAACACAAGGTTTTGCAAGGGTGAATATTGAAAACTATCTATGCATATGATTTGAAAATAAAAAAAAAACTTGATTAAAAAAGATATATGTGAGGCAATTGACTTCTTTATTCCACTGGAGAGCCCTGCCCTGAGTCTCTCCATACCTATGGTCTACCCTGTCACTGCCTCTGTAAGAAGAATATCCAGTCCCTTCCCAAAACCATCTTTGAAATATCTCCTGTGAAGCTTCTATCTTCTCTCAGATGTGGCTCAGATAATTCTGAGCCATAACAACACAGTCTGGGCTGTTTGAAGTTCAAGGTCTCTCAAGGAGAAATGAGAGGCCATCATCCATGCAGGGATAGAGAGGTCATCGAAGCTATTCTTCCTTTTCACCATTCCCAAGACTCTCAGTTGCTCATTCCCCCTTCCCCAGCCATGAACTGTTGAGTCCCACCTCTTCTAGCTTCTGCCAGGGAATACTCCACTGGACTTGGGCCTCCCAGCTTTCTCCATTCCTAGCACAGCTATCTCTGTTCTTTTGTCTTCCCATACAACCCGGATCTATGGACAGTTACCAGGATTCTTCTACCATGGGGAAAACCATTCAAAGGACTGGTCTATTTTATGGTATTGAGAGTGAGCTTTTCTGATAGGATTATTTTTCAATTTAGCATAGAATCTTTTAAAGTAATAATAGTTAACATTTACATAATTTACAAAGGTCTTTTTATATATATATGTTTTCTTATTTTAATGATCTTCCTACTCAAGCTTCCTCTACTTCTTTCCATTAGTCACACTTGTAGAGTTTTCCCCACCTTGGAGTCGGGGGATCACTGTCTATTCCAGTGTTTTCTGGAAAAGCAGCAGTCAACAGGTACACAAAGTCAATCTTTAGGTCCCTTTTGGAGGGGGTCCTCACAGCTTTAGTCTTCCTGGGCAGCAACCTAATTCACTTTGAAAGTGCCTGAACTGGTAGCAGTGGCAATCTAGCTTTTCTAATTGAAGCCAGTAGCTTAGGAGTCAGGTTTTCTGCATGGACCAAACCCTATCATAACCCAGATTTTCCTGAAGCATATGTCAGTATTCTGAGAAAATTTGTCAAAGATCTTCAGCTAAGGAGACTACCATACTCCACTTTAAGGCATAGGGGAGCTAGAGCCTGAGGGAGTTGGATCAGTCCTAGCCCACTTCTAGGCAAAGCAGAGAAGAACTAATGAGTGAGCCCCAAGATCATTCACAGTAAACTAAAACTGGGCTAAAAATAAATCTATATTTACTCTTCTAAAAACAAAAAAAAGATAGTCATGTGAGAAAATCCAGGGACCAGAAAGAGAAAATGTGATAGACAGAATTTGGATGAAGATCAATGGAGAAACAGAATTTTAAAATATACATATACATATGCACATAAATATACATATACGTGCTATATTTATAAAAACCACATAATATATTCTATATATTATTTTTAAAACCATCGTCCTTTCCTGAGCTTTCTGAATCTCCTGTTGGCTTCTGTTCATTTTGAAAAAGGAACTTGTCTTCTTTAACCTCTTTTGTTTTTTTGGGGGGGATCATTGTTATTGCTACTTGAATTTCCTCTGTTAATAACCAAGAGAAAGAAAATATCAACCACCACCATCTTGTATCATATTTATTCCATCCAAAAATATGTTTCTTGAGGAGCAGCAGCTCCCTATCATGCTTCATCATAGGTTTTCTGCGCTGTTCAGAGTTGTAGAGTCTTTTAAATTAGTTTTTCTTTACTATGTTGTCCTCTTATAAATTGTTCTCTCAACTTTGTTCACTTTACTCTGCATCATTATATCCATTTAATTGATAAGATAAAGTTGAAAAATAACATTTGATGAGTGATTGCAGGCATTTTATACACTCAAGGTTCAGAGATACATAATTTGAGGGTTTCTCATGTTTACTGTTGATGGTAAGGGAAAAGGCTAAGGTCAACTAGATGTAGATGAAAAGGATCTCAGAGGGGAAAGAACAAGTCTGTCTTCTTATGAAACTGACAACAAAGTTACATGCTACACTTGAATCCCCACCTCTTCTCTTCCTCTCCCCTGCTTTTCTCTCCTTTCCTTGCCTCCCTCCCTCTCTTCTCACCTCTTTTCTCCCCTCTTTTTTCTTCCCTCTTTTCCCCATCCTTTCTCCTCTTTTCCTCTCTTCTACGTTTCTTTTTACCCATTCTTTCAGAATAAAGAAGTTTTTTATTTTTTTTATTTTCAGCTGTCCCCTCTCTGGTTTTGTCTTCCCTCTAACCACCCTTTTCTTTCCTAAGCCTGCATTTTTTCTTGCTTGAATTTGATGTATTTCCACATTAAATTCTGCATGAATTCAACTCTTATTCATCTAGTTTAGATGAGTGAGGGTCCTCTAATACCTACTCTCCCAGTCCTGGTGACATACCACATCACTACATCTTGTTAATAAGGATGGTTTAATATATGATAGCAAAGGCTCTGCCAATAAGGAGAAACTGATGATTAGGCAGCTAAGGGGTTTGGTGGATACAAAACTGGACCCAGAATTATTTGATATGGAGATTGCTTAGCTTCTAGAATTTGTTTATTGGGGTTCCCAGCAGCAGCAGCTGGGAAAGAAGTCCATTTTTTAATTTTTACCTGGTAGCCCTTCTGGAAGAATAGTTACAAGTTTGATAGAAAAGGGGAACTTTTATCAACGTTTATAGATTCTTTTGCAACTCTGCCTTATTTATATCTATGGCCCAAACACCAGCTCATTCCATAGAAGCACATGTTGATATAAGTCATCGGATTTGAGATAAGGAACTTGATTTTATAGGAATTTTTTTTTCTGAGGTTGAGTCACCTTGGCCAAGTCATTTAACTTTTCAGAAAAAATCTTAAATTGAAAACTGAGTGCTGATTTACATTGGTAAACTGAGTTTTATCACCAAGAGTTCCTAAACATTCTATGGATATTTCAATTAGTCCCTTCAAAATATAGGTATGGTTAGTTAATATAGATGTACATCAATCCACAAAAAGAGACTAAGAACTACATTTGACTTTATAAAATATTTTCTATTGAACCACTTGAGGGAGCTATTGAGCTATAAAGCAAATATTAGGTGTGTACTACTAGAAGCCTATGTTTTCTTCAGCTAGGAGAGCTAACTTGCTCATTGCTTAAGAAATAAATGACCTGTTTGTGGTTTTAAGTGTGCTCTTGTCTTTTTGAATTGGATAGAGTTTAATGATTGTTGAGATTTTGTCAAATACCCTTCCCAATTCACCCTAAATGCTTGCAAAAAACTAAGCCAGGTTTCTAGCTAAGTTGTTCAGCAAAAGTAGGATATGTTTGAATTGTCATTGATACCAGATTGCCTGCTCAGGAAGAAACAGAAAGGAAAGACACTCAAACATTATGAAGTAGAATCAGAAGTAGAATCCACTGATTAACTGATGTCTTTGGACAAACTATTTATTCTCAGCCCCCATTTCCTTGACTTTTTTAAAAAAGGGAATTCGATTAAATCTATCAATTAATAAGAATTTTTAAAGTATTCTCATTGTACTAGGTGGTAGGGATACAAATAAAAATAATTAAATAATCTTTACTTGCAAAAAGGCTTACATTCTAAAGGTGGAATAAAAGTGATTGTTTGGTGAGTGTAAAGCCAATTTCACATTTATTATTTTATTCTCAGAACCACCCTGTAAGGTAGGTGGTTCCACCTACCTTATCTTCTTTTTAAAGGTCAGGAAATTGAGCTGAAACAGTTGAATGTAAGATAGTTTGGAGGGAGTGAAGTGGGAATAGGAGATAGCTTCAGTCCAAAGATGACATCTAAGTTACACCTTAAAAAGTCAGACTCTATATGAGGCACAGGTAAGAAATAAATGTATTTCAGGATGCAAAGGCACATAGACAACAGGAGGAATGTTATGAGTGAAGAACAGAAAGAGGCCATTTTGGCAGAATCTCAGAATGGAGATGGGACATAATTCACATAGAGATAATAATTAAACCCATAGGACCTGGCATACCTATAAAAAGAATATGTAGAGAGGGAAGAGAAGAGAACCTAAGTTAGAACCTTGGGAAACACCCAAATTTAAGGGGTATGATGTAGATAATGAATTAGCAAAAGAAACTGAGAGCAATGATCTCTGCAGTGCCCTCTTGTTCTAAGACTCAGTGATATCACAACTTCATATCAAAGGAAGGAATACGTAGGATAATTGAAAAAGCCTAAGTAAGAGGGTCTGGAATAGAATCTTAGGTAGGATGCCCATTCTGTGTGTGACATCGCAATAATCACTTCATCTCCCTGAGCTTCAGTTCCCTCATTGTAAAATGAGGAAGTTGAATTAGATCATGTCTGAAATCCTTTCCAGTTCTCAGGCTTAATTGTTTAATTAATCTTAATTGTTTTTTTCCTAATAATAATATGTAACTTATGTATCACTTAAATGATATATAACTTATATATCACTTATCTTTCACACAGAGATATCTTTTCTTCTTTCCTAAGAACAAAACAAAACAGAAACCCCAGTTTGAAATATGAGGCACTCACTCACAACCATCCACTGATGTGTTTACCTTAATGAGTCAGTCAAAGGATACATTAATTTAAGGGGAAAAACATTTACTCTAATAGCATCAGAAATAATGTGATAAGAGACTAAGGTAAAAGGAAATGTATACTTTCCCAAAAGTTACCTGCTGCTGCTATGGGGAGGGTTTGCATAAAAGGAATACAAATAACCAAGGGCCCCAAATGGTCTACACACATAGAGAGAATACATGTGACTAGGTAACATGCATGTAGGACAAACACTAGGAAGCCAAGTGATGAGAGTGCATGAATACACTGAGTAACTTATGATAGTAACTTATTCTTTTGAAGCTCTGGAATTCATGTCTGCTAAAATTTTCTTCAGTTTGCTCTACTGGGCATGTTGTTTCTGTCATTATGATGGTCACAGTAAGTTATTATACCAGTAGTGGCTGCTGAGCATCTCCACTAGGCATATGATCACTAGACTTCTAGAATTTAATTCTTTACATTTTCCTGTTATCCATTTCAGCTCCCATCCATATTTTAGGGTGTAGTGACTAGAAAGCCTTTCCCTGATAACAACAAGTGATAGCTCTTTATATATAACAATCAGAGAATCTAGGCTACCATAGGCAGGTAGTACCCCCAAAAAAGTCAGAATAATTAAATACTTAAAACTTTTCTTTGGTTCCTTCTGTCTAAGGTTGAATCATAGACTAGGGCCAGATCAAATAATGTGCTGGTAAATGTTTAATAACCAGATTTCAAAGGGAATATATATATATATATATATATAGAAGACATACTTCTAAATTTAATCTGCTTTGGTAACATTTTCTTCATCACATAAATCTATACAGTCAACAAAACAATAAATCAAACCTTCTTTGAAGCACCTATTTTTTCAAATTTATATTCATTTTAATAGTATTTCATTTTCCCAAATACATGCAAAGATAGTTTTCAACATTCATCTTTTCAGAAGCTTGTGTATCCAACTTTTCTCCCTCTCTTTACTTTCTTCCCTCTCCAAGAGATCAAGTAATCTGATAAAGGTTAAACATGTGCAATTCTTTTAAATGTGCCTCATACAAACACAAAATCAAATCAAAATAAAAAAAAACACAAGGAAGGAAAAAATAAGCAAACAAACAACAAAAAGGTGAAAATACTATGTTGTGATCTACATTCAGTGCCCACAGTCCTCTTTCTGGATGCAGATAGCTCTCTTCATCATAAGACTATTGGTATTGACCTAAGTCATCTCATTATTGAAAAGAGCCATAGAATTGATCATAGTATAATCTTGTTGTTGCTGTGTACTGACTGTGTTCTCTTGGTTCTGCTCACTTCACTCAGCATCAGTTTATGTAAGTCTTTCCACAACTTTCTGAAATCAGCCTGCTCATCATTTCTTATAAAACAATAATATTCCATTACATTCACATGCCATAACTTATTCAGCCATTCCCCAACTGATGGGCATCCACTCAATTTCTAGTTCCTTGCCACTGTAAAAACGGCTGCTACAAACATTTTTTTGCAGTGTGGGTCCTTTTCCCTTTTTTAAGATCTCTTTGCAATACAGGCCCAGTAGAAACACTGCTGGATCAAAGGATTTGCAGAGTTTTATAGTCCTTCAGGCATAATGCTAAATTCCTCTCCAGAATTGTTGGATCATTTCACAACTCCACCAACAATGCATTAGTGTACCAACTTTCCCACATCCCCTCAAACATTCATCATTATCTTTTCCTGTCATCTTAGTCAATCAGAAAGGTGTGAAGTAGTTACCTCAGAGTTATCTTAACTTGCATTTCTCTAATCAATAATGATTTAAGGTATTTTTTCATGTGATTAGAAATGGTGAAGCACCTGTTTTTGAAGTATAAATGTTCACATCAAAAATAAAAACAATTAGCTCTCAAAACTGGTTGGATCTGGCTCCAGCATGGTTTGATCCTTTCCATCATGACATACAAAGAATATTTCTTTCCTAACTCCATTCTTGATTCTCCCAGCTTTCTTCATGCTTTCTCTTCTTCCTTCACTTCCCTTCTAAACCCATTTTCTAGTTTCCTTTACCATTTGTATCCTTTCCTCTTTCATTTAGAATGTAAATTCTTGAAGATCTTTATTTCTGTTTGAATTTTCATTCTTAGCCTTTACCACAATTACAAGGCACATAGTAACTGCTTAAGAAATGGTTTTTGAAAAGAACAGTATGCAACTATATAATTTCTCTAAAGGGATGTGTACACTAGAGGAAAGACAATTCCTCCCTGCCACCCCCATTCCCCTTTAAATAAGTATTCTGGGCCACATTTTCAAGCATTGTTCTTTTTAATTTTCCCCACTGTGTTAAATTAATATTCATTGTGGATGATAATAAAATTTTGTATAATGTGAACATGACAAACCATTTGAAAGCTTTTCATAGATAACATAATACAAATTTTAGTTTTAAAGAGTATTTTCAGTGTTGAAGAGCTTTGTTTACAACTTGGCAGGGTGACATATCTGCAATAGTACATAGTATAGGAAGAGCAGAAGAATAACTGTTGAGTTACTGCTTTAAACTTACTGTAATAGTGATAATATATAAATTGATGATAAATTTTTTATTTGATCACTAAGGAAGAAGTGTCTCAGAAAATAAAGCATTATGTGCAATATATTTGTATAATATATATTTTATATTTATATGATATATGAAATAATATTATATATATTTACATTAATAATGTTATTTACAAAAGATTGTAATTTGCCTATAGAATTTTGCAATACAGAAAAAAGGAATTTAAAATTCTATTCCAAAATAATTTGTGTTTCCAAGGTCTTCATTAATAATCATAATGTTTAAAGAGAAGAATGTATGTGTATTTATACTTAACACCAAAAAGTAAGCACTTACAAACTAAAAAGAATAAAAGGAATCTTACTTAAAATCTTTAATCTCTTTCTGTGGTTTTAATTGTATTATCATTTCAATTTTGAAATTGGGAGCACCCCTTTGTCAAGCAGAAAGATTAAATTTGAACTGAGAATTTCTTCCCTGATAACATGCTCATTCTGTCCTTTGGAGCAGTAAGAAGAATAAAATGTACACTTCCCTGACTCCACCACAAGATTGAGCTATATGTGTTTACAATGTTATTTTCATAATTTTAAAGAACTTTTTCTAGGTGTTTCTGTGATGGAATATTATTGTTCTCTGGGAAATGATGGGCAGGATGCTCTCAGGAAAACAAAACAAAACAGAACAAAAAAAAAAAAAAACCCAAACCTCTAAAGTCCTCCATGAACAAAGTGAAATTGCAAAGTAATAGTAATGTTCTGGAATGACCAGCTGTAAATGACTTTGTTATTCTCAGTAGTATAATCATCCACAACAACTCTGAAGGATTTATGATGAAACATCCTATCAATACCCATAGAAGGAGCTGATTGTGTCTGAATACAGATCAAAGCATTCTATAATTTACTCTCTATCTCTCTCTTTATTTTTAACTTAACTTTTCTTGAGGGTTTTATATTTATTAGGGTGAGAGATTTATATTTTCTTTTACAACTTGACTTTTATGGAAATAGTTTCACATGTAGTTTCTTAATTGTGCGTTGGGATAAGGGAGAGAACCTAGAACTCAAAAATTTTAAAAACAAATGTAAAAAAATCATTTTGAATGCAACTGGGGAAAATGTTAGATAAATATTTCACTAGAGATCTCTGAGACTGCTTACCTGGGGTATGAATAATGTTTCATCCACCTCAGTTCAATGAAATTTTTCTGCCATGTGTAGGTGTGTATGTGTTTGTATATGTGTGTGTACACACATGAATATAGATACACATATAATACACACATATACACATGTATACACACACACATATATATATATATCTAATACAATGCTTAAATTCACTGCTAAAAACTATAGCTCTAAAATACAATAACTTTGGTAATGTTTATTACCGTGTAATATTCATTTCAGCTTGTTCTAATATAAATCATTTTCTATTGGAGAGCTTAAGCATTTTATTATAAAGATTTTTTTTAAAACTTAATAGCACATATTGTACCAAAAATGTCAGATGTTGTGCTGTAAGACTATCTACATTTGTTAAAAAAGTCTACTTTTCAGATAATTCAATGCATATCTTTCTTGCACCAACCAAAAATTGTACAGCATTGTTTTCTTTATTTTGCACATTTTTTTATATTTTAAGGAAAAGGTATACAATTGCTGTATTTTCAAAACAAAAAAAAGATAAGCAGGGAGAAAAAGATACTGGTTTTTTCCTTGTGCCAAATTGCTGCCTTTAATATGGTACCAGTGAGACAGTCAATAAATATTTGTTAAGTACCCACTATGTGCTAGGCATTGTGGTAAGTGCTGGAGATACAAAGCAGGAAAAAACCCCCAGCAACCATGTACTTGACTTTGATGATGCTTTTTAAACAGCTAAAAAGTTGCTATTTCCCACATTTAGATTTATATACTGATTTGTAATCTTCAAAGCATTTTCACATTCCCAGATATTTCCAGAGGAGAAGGTAAGGTTCCTGACTTTGCCTAGTGCCCTTTCATTTAAATTTAATTCGCTTCCTTGTCATGACATTACCTCCTTGAAGTTATAGCTGTCTTTGAGAACAAAAGACAAAAAAAAAACCTCATTATTTTATTCTCACAATCATTCTGTAAGATAAGTAGACTATATGTCTTGATTTTATAGATCAGGAAACTGAGACAAATAAGTGAAACAATTTTTCACAGGTCATAAAGAACTCCATTCTCTTGATTCCCAGACCTTTCTCTTTTTTTACAGGTCTGGTATAAAAATACCATTCCTGAACCTTCACTTTTCTTTTTTTTTTTTAATAAAGCTTTTTATTTACAAAACATATGAGTGATTTTTCTACATTGACCTTTGCAAAAACTTTTTTTTCCCAAGCTTTTCCCCTCCTTCCCCCCACCCCTCACCCCTAGATGACAGGTAATTTAATACATGCTAAATAGGATAAATTATATGACAAATACAATACATGTATACATATCTATACAGTTATCTTACTGCACAAGAAACATCATATCTAGAAAGAGAAGAAAAAAAACAACCTAAGAAGGAAAACAAAATGCACGGAAATATTCATAGAAAGCGTTAAAATGCTGTGTTGTGGTTCACACTCAGTTCCCACAGGCCTCTCTCTGGATGTATATGACTATCTTCATCGCTGAACAACTGGTTTGAATCACATCATTGTTGAAGAGAACCATGTCCATCAAAATTGATCATCGTATAGTCTTGTTGCTATGTATAATGTTCTCCTGGTTCTGCTCATTTCACTCAGCATCATTTCATGCAAGTCTCTCCAGGCCTCTCTGAAATCCTCCTGTTGGTCGTTTCTTACAGAACAATAATATTCCATAACATTCATATACCATAATTTATTCAGCCATTCTCCAATTGATGGGCATCTTTTCAATTTCCAGTTTCTTGCCACTACAAAAAGGGCTGCCACAAACATTTTTGCACATGTGGGTCCCTTTCCCTCCTTTAAAATCTCTTTGGGATATAGGCCCAGTAGAAACACTGCTGGGTCAAAGGGTATGCACAGTTTGATAACTTTTTGAGCATAGCTCCAAATTGCTCTCCAGAATGGTTGGATCTGTTCACAGTTCCACCAACAATGTATCAGTGCCCCACTTTTCCCACATCCCCTCCAACAGTTATCATTATCATTTCCTGTCATTTTAGCCAATCTGACATGTGTGTAGTGGTATCTCAGAGTTGTCTTAATTTGCGTTTCTCTGATCAATAGTGACTTAGAGCACCTTTTCATGTGACCAGAAATAGTTTCAATTTCTTCATCTGAAAATTGTCTGTTCATATCTTTTGACCATTTATCAATTGGAGAATGGCTTGAATTCTTATATATTTGAGTCAATTCTCTATATATTTTAGAAATCTAGTTTCCAATTATCCCAGCAGTTTTTGTCAAATAGTGAGTTTTTATCCCCAAAACTGGGGTCTTTGGGTTTATCAAACACTAGATTACTATTGTCATTGAGTATTTTGTCCTGTGAACCTAACCTATTCCACTGATCCACTACTCTATTTTTTATCCAGTACCAAATGGTTTTGGTGACCACTGCTTTATAATATAGTTTTAGATCTGGTACAACTAGGCCACCCTCATTTGCATTTTTTTTTCATTAATTCCCTTGAAATTCTTGACCTTTTGTTTTTCCAGACGAATTTTGTTGCTATTTTTTCTAGTTCAGTTAGATAATCTCTTGGGAGTTTGATTGGTATAGCACTAAATAGATTAATTTAGGTAGTATTGCCATCTTTATGATATTCGCTTGACCTATCCAAGAGCACTTGATGTTTTTCCAATTGTTTAGATCTGACTTTATTTGTGTGGAGAGTGTTTTGTAGTTTTTCTCATATAGATCCTGACTTTCCTTTGGCAGATATATTCCCAAATATTTTATACTATTGATAGTTATTTTGAAGGGAATTTCTCTTTGTATCTCTTGCTGTTGCATTTTGTTGGTGACATATACAAATGCTGATGATTTATGTGGATTTATTTTGTATCCTGCAACTTTGCTAAAGTTGTGGATTAATTCTAATAGTTTTTTAGTTGATTCTCTAGGGTTCTCTAAGTAGACCATCATATCATCTGCAAAGAGTGATAATTTGGTTTCCTCATGACCTACTCTAATTCCTTTAATCTCTTTTTCTTGTCTTATTGTCAAGGCTAGCATTTCTAATACAATATTGAATAGTAATAGTGATAGTGGGCAACCTTGTTTCACCCCTGATCTTATTGGGAATGGTTTTAGTTTATCACCATTACATATGATGCTAGCTGATGGTTTTAAATAGATGCTACCGACTATTTTAAGGAAAAGTCCATTAATTCCTATACTCTCTAATGTTTTTAATAGGAATGGATGTTGGATTTTATCAAATGCTTTTTCTGCATCTATTGAGATTATCATATGGTTTTTGTTAGTTTGGTTATTAATATAGTCAATTATGTTAATAGTTTTCCTAATATTGAACCATCCCTGCATTCCTGGTATAAATCCTACTTGGTCATGGTGTATTATTCTGGGAATGATTTTCTGTAATCTCTTTGCTAATATTTTATTTAAGATTTTTGCATCAATATTCATTAAGGAGATTGGTCTATAATTTTCTTTCTCTGTTTTTGTTTTGCCTGGTTTAGGTATCAGTACCATGTCTGTATCATAAAAGGAGTTTGGTAGGAGTCCTTCATGCCCTATTTTTTCAAATAGTTTATATAATATTGGAGTTAATTGCTGAACCTTCACTTTTAGCAGTGATCTTTCAGAGATTAAGCAAAATACTGCTGTTACCAGATCACAAAGCACAAACTTTAGAAAACTGTGACTATACGCAGCAACTTTTCTAACAGTTTGGGAATTTCCAATGTGCTTGGTCTACTCAGAAATTGTTTTCCCAAGAAATAATGTAATTTGAAATTTTCATTCTTGGTTCTGGGTTTACTTTGAACAGAGACCTATTTCCTTTTCTGTTTTATAGGAAAACTGAGCAAAAAGCAAATTATTGAATTCAAATTTCTTAATCCCACTTAATTTTTTTATTGTCCTCATGATTTTGTTGTGCCTGTCTCAGTTTCCCTCAGTTACTATCTCAGTTTCCCTCAGTTACTGTCTCAGTTTCCCTCAGTTGCAGTATCAGTCTCCCTTAATTGCTGTTTCAGTCTCTCTTAATTGCTCTGTCCCAGAATAGCAGTTCCCATTTCCTGATCTTCAGAAATAATTGGACTCACTTTCTAAAGTAATTATAAAACCTCCAGATGGTCAGCCTCGACCTACCCTTATCTATGACCCAGACTTACTGTCTCAGCTTCTCCAGCAGCCTCCACCCCCTTATCTGTAGTCTTCTTTGCCAAGGCATCCCTTACTCCTACCTGTTAGAACTGAATTTATGGTTTCCTTGGACACCAGATGTGCTCAGCTGTTCCCATGAGTTCTTTGTCTCCCTGAGCTATAGGAACCCTGTATAATGTTTGAAGTCCCTTGATGGGGCTGCTGAGTACTTTGTATTCAGTTGGCTAACATGGATGTGACTGTGTCAGTCTCTGGGCTGCACTGCGTGCTTTGAGACATAAGTCCCACCAGTCCTGATCCCTAGCTATGGATTCTGACCTCTCAATTAACATCAATAAAGCATTACCTAATTTCCACTGTGTGATACTGCCTCAGTTTCTCCCTGAGCATTACAATTTCATAGAATTTCTTTTTTGTCTTACCTACTCTTTTTTGCATAGATATTTCATTGATGTAGTAGGATTATGTTATTTTTAACTTTTAAAAAATATGGTAAGATTTTCTTACCCCATCAGCATAGGAAAATCTCAAGGTCATTTCCATTGCCTTATATGTTAATACAATATATAGGACATCAGGGGGCATTGTCTAGATTAAATACATTTTGACTAAAGGATCTGCAGCATCTTCCTAACAGGACTGCTGTGAAGATGAAATAAGATGTTTGTGAAAAACCTGTTGCACAGCACTATATGTAAGTACTATGATTGATAGTATTTTAAGAGTTCAAGTTGCTAGTCTGGCCCAAGAGCATCCTGTGAACCAGGCAAAGTGGATATTATTTTTAGCCTCATTGTACAAATAGGGAGTTAGGCTAAAGGGAGATGTTAGGTGATTTGTCCAAGTTCACCATAAGTAGAACTAAAATTGTACCTGATGGTCCTTGACTCCTAGTCTAATAATCTAGTTTGTAGAGAATACACTACTATAAATATACTCACTTTCTAATATTTCTAGACGGATGGGGAAAATGGCACAAGTCTGATCAGAGGTATTTTTAAATGTGAGTTCATTTATTGTAATTGCTAATTTCACAATCCAACAAAGAACCACCGTCTTTTAGATGCCTTTCTTTAACTTCTGCTTTAACTCTCCTTTTGGACTTTGACCTGAATCTGATCTGTCCACACCCTGTAAAACCTTTAAAGCTCTAAACTCTCCTCCCTGCCTGATATTCTACAGGTTTTCTCCTCTTTCTTCATACCAATCATTCTGAATTTCAGGGGTGTGCCTTTGAAATATGAAGAGCAAAGCCCCTTGGGATAACACCTGGTAGATTAGAATGTGTAATTCTGTGATTTGGGGGAATGCTTTAGGGAATGAAAAGAGAGACTTTAAAATGTCAAATGGGAGTATTTGGCAATCATAATTGGGAGTGGGATGGGGGAGAATGTTCCTGGAATGCACAATAGGAGACTTAGACTCCCATAGGCAGAACCAAGAATGGGAGAACTTCTTAAAGGAAGCATTGGGTCATCTCCTTTTCTGTTCAGTAATTTTGAAGAGGTTCTGTCAAACCATTACAAGGTATAGTTGCTCTGCCGGCTCATTGAGTCTTTTAGTTGCAACAAAATGGTTAAGCAATTCTTCTTAAGGGCACAGCTCTCCACTAGAACCAGCAAGCTCACATATTGCAAAGCAGCAAATTCCAGTGACCAGTTAGAATTTGTGAACCAGGTCTTTTTTAGGTCATGTAATCTGAGAGCAACCTGAGCACCAGAACAAGTGGTGAACTGGGAGGTGGGGGTAGGGGCGTTTGGTTTAACTTGTAAGAATCTGAACTCTTGCCTGGACAACTAGACAAGGATTATTCTGCAACTTTTCTACATTCTGTAACATTCTTGTCTTGGAAGCAGAGATAAAATTAGCATGGAGAGTTCTTGACTCAGAATCCAGGAAATTTTTTTCAGACTAAACATTACTACTTTCATATCAACTTCCTAATTTTCTTTGATTAAAAGAGAAAAATCATGTTACATTTGGTAAAAACCTGGCAATGCGCTTTCAAAGTATGATTTTGAGGATTATTGATATAGAAGGTGATACCTAAATTTGGAATCTAAAAAAGAATAATTACACAATTCTTTTTAGTAGAATGTAATTTCCATGAGGTCAAGGACTATTTCACTTTTGGTTTTATACCTTTTGTGATTCTGTAGTTCCTTAGTAAATGTTTATTAATTTGACTTAAATGCTTTTCCTTTTTCTTTATTTATACAACACTTGCATAGTCTTTTTTTATTATTAAAGCTTTTTATTTGCAAAACGTATGTATGGGTAATTCTTCAACATTGACCCTTACAAAGCTTTCTGTTATAAATTTTTCCCCCTTACTCCCCACTCCTCCCCTAGATGGCAGGAAGTCCGCTACATGTTAATTATGTTAAAATACTTGAGAAGTCGAATATATGTATACATATTTCCACACTTATCTTGTTGTGCAAGAAAAATCATATCTACCAAAAAAAATCTGAGAAAGGAAACCCAATGCAAGCAAACATCAATAGAGAGCATGAAAATGTTATGTTGTGGTCCAGATTTCATATCCCTCTCTCTGGGTGTATATGGCTTTCTTCACTTAACAATTGGAATTGGTTTGAAACATTTCAATGTTGAAGAGAGCCATGTCCATCAGAATTGATCATCATATAGTCTTGTTGGTGTGTATAACGATCTCCTGGTTCTGCTCATTTCACTCAACATCAGTTCATGCAAGTCTCTCCAGGCCTCTCTGAATTCATCCTGCTGGTTGTTTCTTATAGAACAATAATATTCCATAACATTCATATACCATAATTTATTCAGCCATTCTCCAATTGATGGGCATCCTAGCCACTATAAAAAGGGCTGCCACAAACATTCTTGTGCATGTGGGTCCCTTTCCCTCCTTTAAGATCTCCTTGGGATATAAGCCCAATAAAAACACTGCTGGGTCAAAGGGTATGCACAGTTTGATCACTTTTTGAGCATAGTTCCAAATTGCTCTCCAGAATGGTTGGATCCGTTCACAGTTCTGCCAACAATGTATCAGTGTCCCAGTTTCCCCACATCCCTTCCAGCATTAGTCATTATCTTTTCATATCATTTTAGCCAATGTGACAGGTGTGTAAATACTTGGATAGTCTTAAAGAAAAAAATACATATGAACTTAGTCATTTATCACAATCTGTTTAGAATTATTTTGGGCCAGTAAGGAGTACAAGGAACCAAGCCTTACTCTTTAAGGGGCTCACAATCTAAAAGGGAGAAATTTATAGCATGTGTAAAGAGAGATCTTTTTATAAGAGACACTTTGCCTGTGCTACTTTCAGTTAGCGTAATGTTTAATCAGTCTTTCTCAAGTTATAGCTCTCCACTAAAATAAACAAGTTCATTCTGCAAAACAAAAAATTCCAGTGACCATGCAGAGTCTTGGGGTATACCTATTGTTAGCAGGCAAAGTTGTGATTGAAGAACCAGCAAAGGCAACAGGGGAAATAGAAGAAATAATTTAATTGAATTAATGCACTTTTCTGTATTCTTTGCAGGATCAACTATCTTATCAACTATATTAGCTAGGGGAAGGGCAATTAGTTGTCTGGAATTGCACAAAGTATGTAAATTTATTCTCACTAAACAATGGATATAAGATTCAAACCTGTTAGCACCACAGCTCCCATGAAAGGTTTTGGCAGTTCTTCCATATGTGCAGCAGAGGGAGCTGTGGTGCAATGTTAATGTTTTTTCTCTTGTATTTCTGAAAAAAAATAGGTTTCCACAGTTCCTAGAGTGAAGTTCACATACCATGATTTTTGCAGCAATGAAAAACTGCCCAGTTAATGACCTACTCATCTTTTACCATATAAAAATGGAACTGGTACCAAATAGAGTAATTTTAGCTCCAGAACTAATTATAAATGCAAACCCTGTCTTTGGTTAGTCTTGCCCCTATTAACCCGAGTTTAGTAATTAGTTTCTATTCTCACCTAATGGCAGCTCTGGCTTTGAAGGAAAATGAATTCTGTGGCTTACTTTTAAAGTGGATTGACAATCTCTTAAGAATTTCTATAAATCCTTATAGGGCAGTCTATTCTTTACAAGCTCTTTAGTAAGTCATTGACAATTGGCACTTCTAAGAACTGCTATTTTATCTCACTAACTTGTTCTTTTTCTATGGGAAGAATAATTTCAACCCAGGTCTAGAGTAAAGAGTTGGCTTAACAGTCTGTCTAGGGCCCCAAAGACTGAGCAATGTGCATATGAATCAAGGAAAAAAATTCACAATTAAAACAATGTCTATTAATACATGTGATATAAATATGTACAAATCAGTCAACAGAAACTATACAATTTCTAAACACCATCCAATCACTGGTATTTATAGAGACTCATCAAAGTGAAAAAGTCTATTCCTAGAATTTAGAATTAGGAGAGACTACATAGTGAATTCAGGAATTTCCCTCCCTCCCCTTTCATTTATAGATTTCACAAGTATTATATTGTAGGTCCCCTGGCTGTGCATCTAAAATCTTTATTAAGAAGTAGCACATCCTAACAGTTAAGCAACAACTAAAATTTAAATCAGTGATCATCTGATTCCACATTTGGCATTCTTCTAACTATCCCATGCAATCTTACTAGTCGTGCTGTGTTTTTTTGTTTCTATTTTCCTGCAGTACGGGAAATACTCATGTGCCTTAGATTCTACAAATACACATTGGGTGACCCCTATGTAGCCAATGTGATTCATGTTAAATGAAAATTTCTTTCCTTCTGACTGCATGAAAATAATACAATTAAGAGACTCATTGGAAGAGAATTTATGGTGATGGACAAAGGAGTTCTAATCTGGAGAGAATTTTGGTTTCTTGGGATTACCAAAAGGGATATATATATATATATATATATATATATACACATATATATATATATATATATAATATTATTGTTACGTTAATATTAATTTTTAAATTAAATCAATTAATATTAATATATTAAATCCTATATATAGTTCTGTGATAAAGCTCTGTATACTTTTGTGCCAATAAAATTTAGCTCTGTGGAAAGGCTTTCTGTCCTTTCTTTTTTACTGGTCCCTGATACAGCAGAGTAGGGGAAGTATCTTTCTGTGAAAAATAAAATAATTCTGAATATCTTAGGAATATAAGATATTCATTTGGATTGAAAAATTAATGGAAAAATCCATTTTGTTATAGCTTTTTTGAGATTTGTCTTCATACATACATACATATATATGTATGTATATGTATATATACATACATATATATGCACAAACAACTTTTCTGAAACTTTGTGTCAGGGGAAATAAGAAAGGAATGATTAGCATTAGAGAGGTTATTAAGAAGAACAATATCTTTATGAGAGAGCTAGGTCTCATTGAGCACCAGAAAATGTAAGGAATCTGAGAAAAAGAAAGATAAGATCATAAAATCATAAGTCTCTCCACCAGTCATTTAGTAAGAACTTGCTTTGTGCCAGGTATTGTATTAGGTACTAGGGATGAAAAGTGACACATCACCTGTCCTCAAGGAACTTGTATTGTATTGGGTGAAAGCTTGTAAAGGAGCTAGGAAATCATTTACTATTGCATGGATGAAGAAACTGGAATGAAAAAGAAAATGTGCAAGGTACTACATAGGTAGTAAGAGACAGAATCCAATTTGAATCTCAGGTTCTTTGAATAAACCTAGGAATCATTCTACTTCCTTATAACAGAAGAAGAGAAACAAGTGGAAAGGAAGAACCGAGAAGGCTAATGACTGGGAAAGATAAGCAGAGTTTCTCTTGGGGGAAGGAGGGAGGACTTGAATTTTCCAACTAATCCCATATTGATCCTTGACTGTGTACCAGGTATTTAAACCAAGTTTTCCAACTTATTGAATGGGGTGGTATAGATTCTACCTAGCCTGGTGCCATTTGGAAGAACAAACAACCCAGAAGGCCATTGCTGGGAGAGGTTGGAAGTAACCTCCTGAAAAGAATCAAAGGAGATGGGGATGACCCATGTCAGCATCTGGGACACATCCTTTAGACCAGTTGAGTGATACCATGTTCCATAATAACATGGGATACTGAAAATAATAGCAAAACAAAGGAAATCTGGAATCCTGAATTTTCATCCCATTTCTGCCACTGAATTGTATGATCCTAGACATCTCATGATGCTTTGGGTCGCAACATCTTCAATTATAAAATAGTGGGTTGAGGTAGATAATGTTCAACTTATCTTTTAGCTTTGAAGTAATGTGATTCTAAGCAGCACGGTACCAAAAACATATAAGTACTCAGTTAATGTTGGTTAGCTTGAATTGAATTGGGGTATGTTACATAGCCTCTTTGTACTTCAGTTTATTCTTATGTAAAACAAGAAGGTTGGAGTTTATGGATTATATAATCTCCAAAGTCCTTCCAGAAAGTCCATGTTTACTTTTTTTTTCCTTATAGGTAAAATGATTCACCTTCACAAAACTAAGATGTCATCTCATAGCTTCCCTCCTCATCCCATCCTAAATTCTAGTCCTATTTCCATTTTTAAGAAATGAAATCTATATGTTTTCTTTTTAAACAGTCAGTGGAATTGCAAATAGATGACCTGAGCTCTGGAATTAAGTGATGGGATTATTGAAGGCCCTTCTAAACTTGAATTTGATGGCTGAGAAAGCATTTAAAAATAGACAACTATATCCAAAACAAACACTGTATTTTTGGTAGTTCTGAAATGTCCTTAAATCTTGACACACAAAGGCCAATAAGGAAAACAAAAATAATCCATTTTACCTCCAGAAATGATAATGGTAAGCAGAAACATGCTCCATTAGACTGCTTGATTTTTACAAGAAAACAATAATCTCTTACAGTCTATTAATGCCATATGAGGTTGGGAAAAATAAGCCCAATCCCCAGACCATGCAAGTCTATGAGATGACCCAGAGGCAGAGTATAACCCAAATTATTTACAAATGTGCATCATCATTCATTTGTGTCCAGGGTCAACATGTTATGAACACAAAGCATTTCTCAATATGTTTCTTTCAGTTTTGTGCCCTGGAAAGTAGAATTTGCCTTATAACTGGAATGCACGGAAAAGAAACCCTTTGAATAATTTAATTCTGAATTCCTGTAGCTTGGGTTGGAATAAAGGAGTGCTTTGTGATTGGGGTCTGGCCAGCAATACAGGCAAATTTTCATTCTGTTAGCCCTTTTTGTACTCACTTGACCCATGGGACCAATGAAAGGATATCATCTAGACAGGAGAAGTTCACTTAAGAGGAGTGTCTCACTTTTGGGTTAGACCACAAAATGAAGAGCTCCAAATCCTATGAGTATATCCAAGAACTTACTTTAAGACCAAGCAGTCTAAACAAGCCCCTTCTTAGGAGGATTAGGAAATACATTCCTTCTCCCCTTCCCCCCAGTTACCCCTCTAAGATGCTGATAATGTAGTCACCAGATGAAAGACTATAAGCATATGCTAATAATGTAATTATTATCATGAGATTTCTCAGAATATTTTAAAATTATTAAGAAGATTTTCTTGCTCCAAGAGAGATTGTCTTACTTCTCTGTACTCTAACATCTTTTCTTCACTTATGATACTACAATTTATGGACAAGCTCTCTCTAGTTCCTTTCCCACTCAGAGATTATAGGGCCTTGTACTTGGAAAGAACTCGAGAAATCAGTTACTCCATCTTTTAACCACCTGGCTGTTCTCTCTTCATCTAATTTAGGTAACTTGCTTTGCAAAAATCAAACTCTATTTGTCAAAGAGTTTCCCCCTACACATTTCAAACCTGCAAATATATCATTAAGTTTGCATTGCTCTATAATTCTGCCCTTCTTATTGCTGCTGAAGATATTACTATTCTTTCAAGATTTCAGGTTCTCATAATCTTAGCATTATTTTAAACTTCTCAATCTACTTTATTTACACATCTAATCTGTTGCCTAATCTTACTATTTCTACCTTCATAACATTCTTGACATCTATCTTCATAACATTTGCTTTACTCACACAATAACCACCTTAATTCACACCCTAAAAACCACTGAATGAAATTGTTGAAATAGCCTCCTAATTAGTCTGTCCTCAAGAACCTCCTTAATTCAATTCATTCTACCCACCCACTGCTGCTGGCAAAGTAATTTTCCTAAAGCTCAGATCTGATCATGATGGTTGCTTCCAATGGCCTCTAGAATAAAACATTAGCTCTTTTGTTTAGTTTTTAAAGCCCTTCACAACCTGGATCCAACTTATTTTTATAATCTTATTGGGCATTATCTCCCTCCTTCCCCACCTCTGATCTTCTATGATATAAAAAACCTGACTTCTACTCTGTTTCTCACTCATCAAACTCCTCTGAGCCTTTATATTGGCTTTCTTCTATCCCTGAAATACACTTTTTTTGTTATCTCTTCCTTATAGAATCCTACTCTACCTTTAGGATAAACTCAAAAATTATTTTTTGAATGCAGCATTTCCTTGATCTTACCTGTTAATTCTCTTACTTACAAGGTAATATTAAATGATTTGATTTATATTTATATTTAGTCTTCTTATAGTTATTCTGTATATATTTTTATATAACAAATTAGTCATGATAATAGTAGAAATAGGGCCTGGAACTGTGTTTCCTTTTGATATAAGGATCTTCATATAAGGAAACTCTTTTTACCAATGCAGGTTTTCAACAACTAGTCTTAAAAAGCTATGTAAAGCTTTGAGAGGTCAAGTGGGTTGCCCAGGATCACAGAGTGACTGTGTGTCAAAGGTAAAATCTTAGCCCAAATCTATTTGGTTCTGAGATTAGTTCTTTATGCACTATATCATGCTGCCTTTTAATAATGATAACTTTAAACATATTAAGTATAAAATAGTGTTGATATAAAATAGTACCATAATTTGTCTTTTGACCATTCTAAACTTCATCAAAATATTTTAATAATAGTAACAAGAATAACTTAAATGGTGCTTAAAGATTTGCAGAACATTTTATAGATGTGATTTCAACTAAAACAAAGAAGCCCCATACTGCAGTGAAAAAAACTCTTGGTTTGGGAACCATTGGAATTATGTTCAAGTCTAAACTCTGCCAAAAATGTAGGCCAGATGCCAAAACTTTTTGACCATTATTTTAAAAAATGAGTCTTCTGGAAACTGTAGTTACATATCAGTGAGGAAAGCACTCTGTAAAGTATAAAGCAGTAAATTAATAAGTAATTGTTATTACTACCCGCCAGAATTGTTGGAAAAATCAAAAGAGACAAAGATATGGATATAGAACGTGAGAGCTGGATGTGACTTTAGAGGACAATTCATCCATTCATCCTACTTTAAAGATAAGGAAACAGCTCTAGAAAAGGAGGTAAGATAAACCATGATGGCAGTGATGGTAGTAGGAATAGTAATGGTAGGAGCAGAAATATTGGTAACAGACACATGAATAGTAGTAGATAAAAGCAGGAACAAGAGCAGCAACTAGGAGCAGTAGAAACCAGGAAGAGTAAAAGTAGCTCTTGTACCAGAAGCAACAGTAGTAACAATAGTAATAACAGTAGCAACAATAGTATTAGTAGCACTAGTAACAGTAATTGGTTGCAACAATAATAGCAACAATAATGGCTCTAAATAGTAATAACAATAGTGGTAATAATAATGGTAGTGGTAGTAATTTATTTATTATTATTTGTAGTAGAAGTAGTAGAAATTATAGTATTAGTTATTACACATAGAGACAAAATAATGCTGTGTGACAACATGGTTTAGTAGAAACTGTGCTGGATTTAGAGGACCTGGGTTCAAATTTGAGATCTGCCAGATGATTGTCTGTGTAATTGTGAACAAGTCATTCATCCTGTCTGGATGTTAGTCACTCAACTTTAAATAAGAAATTTAGATTAGATGATCTCAAAAGTCCCTTCCAGTTTAAAATTTATGATTCTACCTGAGTTTAAATCTGACCTCAGACACTTAATATTTCCTAGCTGTGTGACCCTGGACAAGTCACTTAAGTCACTTAACTTAAATTACCTCAGGGAAAAAATTATGTTCCTATGACATAGGATTTTATTTGACTTTCATGAGAAGCTCAGGGATCTGTCTTCGAAGGAAGCTGCTCCAAATATTTTCAGGGAATCTTTGTGGTTGTAGAACAACTTTTCTAAACCTCTGTTGTGAATGTGGTCATGCCATAAAAGTGCACAGCCCTCTTCTCCAGATCCCTCCTCCCATCCTACTTCACTCCCCCAACCCCCATTGTAACTACAGCCTTTTAGAAGAGCATATTATGAGGCAGAAGGCAGAATACCTCAAGAGAGGATTCAACAAGTAGCTCTAGCTCTCCCTTTTGCTCTGTTTCTCTGTCTCTGTCTCTGAGTCTGTGTCTCTCTCTTTGTCTTTCTGTCTCTCTCTCATTCTCTCTCTCTTTGTCTCTCTGTGTCTCTGTGTCTGTCTATCTGTCTCTATGTCTGTATGTCTGTCTCTCTTTGTCTCTGTCTCTATCTCTCTGACTGTCTTTCTGTCTCTCTATGTCTTGGACTGTATTTGTGTCTGTCTATGTCTGTCTCTTTTTGCCTCTGTTTTTCTCTCTCTGGCTCTGTCTATCTATCTTTCTGTCTATTTCTGCCTTTGCCTCTGCCTCTGTCTCTTTCTCAGCCTCACATTTTGAACCAATGAAGTCTCTAATGTGCCATATGCAAACAATCTCTCAGAGGCTCTAGCTTATAAGGAGATCTTTTACTGAGGGCTAAGGGGCCCCATCTTCCCTGGGAGGGGAGATTGTTTTCTTTGAGTCTAAAGATCAGGAAGAGATTAGAAATCCTGAGTGTCTTCATCTAGGAACAAAACATTTATCTCTTGACTTGACATGAATACTGAAGTTGCCATGATATTTTAAGTCAGAAAACAAGAGGAGAAAATATGACTAATAACTGACTACATTTGTACAGTGATTATTCTTTTTCGCATTCATTCACTCCTGAAAATAATTCAATGAGACAGCTAGAGACCATTTGTTAGATTTATTATAATATAAACTCCTTATGAGTATGGATTATTTCATTCATTGTATTTGCCTAGCACAATGGCTGGCACATAATAGGTGCTTACTAAATGCTTGTGGGTTGATTTAAATAAATGAGGGAACTGAGGCTGGAAGATATATAGCATCATGCAGAAAGTTGGTAGCAGAGCCCAGATATCTTGATTCTCAGTATAATTCCTTTTTCAGTCATATTGCTTCTTCAGGAAGATGTATTGGACCAATATACTCTTAGTGGTTTTATTGAAACCTGGCATGTACTGACTAGGAATAGGGATTGAACCTATGGTTTTATTGGTAAAATAGGAAACTCTCATGTGAGTTTCACCTGATATATAACTTATAGTCTGGAAGAATTTTCTAGAGCACTGAGAGGTTAAGGGGTATCTTTGAGATCACACAACCACCATCTGCTCATGAGAATACTTGTATCCAGGTTTTTATGACTCCAAGGACAGCTCTTTATCCATTATGCCATGTTGTCTCTCATGTATGTGGAATGCATATCTCAAATAAGTAGAGATAGTAATCCAATCCTAGGCATCTTGGCAATCAATAACTTAACATTTATTTAGCACCTATTGTCTGAAGAGCCATCACTAAAATCAGCCCTGCATTTTCAAGAGTTTCATGAGTGCTTTGGCAAATCTTACCAACAATGAGTTCATTGATAAACCACATGCCCATTGTCTGAGAATCATCTAAGTTTGGAAATACCTGTCATTGGAAAGTTGGCCTCTAGATGGTGAACTTATTTGGAGCTAGCTCTCATGAAACTATCTGCTAAAATGTTAAGATGAATACAAGATATTGTATATATAGATATACCTTGGTCTATCCAATAGACCTAGCCTTGAAAATTTTCATGAAAACTATATTTGGGTAAATTACAAAATATACACATCATAATATATATGTGCACATACATATATGCAAACATGTATACATATATGCAAGCATGTACTAAACCCTGAGTATGTGGTAGGTACTCTGCTAAACATGGGGAATGCAAAGAAAAGCAGTAACAGTCCTTGCCCTCAAGAAGCTTATATTCTAATGGGGGAGACAACATGTACATAAATAGCTACATGCAAGATACATACAAAGTAAATGGAAGGTAATTGCAGAGGGCAAGGTTCCAGCAACTTGTGGAAGATGGAGGGGCCAAAAGTGAGGAAAACTGGAAACGTTCTTTTATACAAGATGATATTTGAACTGAGTCTTGAAGGAAGCCAGAAATTATGAGGATCAGGAAATAACTGGAGATAAGTACAGAAATGGAAAATGGTGTGCTATGTATGAGAAGCTTCAAGAAGACCAGTCTGATTGAACCACAGCATATTATATAAATGCATATATAATGCTATTCCTTGGTGATATGAAGTAAAGAGGAGAGAAAGAAAAAATAATAATTCCTATCTTCACAGAACATAAAATCTTAATGGAGAGAAGAAAAATAAATGATAGATGGGAAAATCTTTTGAAAAACTTTGACATTTTATACAAATGTTTAATTACATGAAGTAGCTCAAGAATATCCAAATTACTTCATCAATAGGGAAAGAAACAAACATTACTATGCTTCCTACTATGTTCCAGGCACTATATTAAGTGTTTTATAATATTATCTCATTTAATGCTCACAATAATCTTGAGAGGTAAGTGCTATTATTATCCCTATTTTAGAAATGAGGAAATTGAAGCAGGCAAAAGTCAAGTGACTTATCCAGGGTCATACGGTCTAGTCAATATCTAGTAAATGGCTGGAATTAAGTATTTCACAAGGAAGTGAAGAGATGGTTTGAGGCAGGGAGTTAGGTAAGGTCAAATCAGAAAAGATTTCCTGGTAGGAAAAGGCATTCAGTTTCCTTAATGTGTATAAATACACCAATGCCCCCAGGAAACTGCCTAAGACAAAGTTTCTTAGCTATTGGTAGAGAGCTATTTCATCCCTAGGTATCCACTACTCCAGTGAAATCACAGATCCAATCCAAATGTTACATATAAATGCAGGGTAAATATTTTTATAGAGAAACACTACTTCTTTTTGAAAACTTTTTTAAGTTCAAGAGAAAAAGAGAAGCAGATTGTATTGTCTAAGGAGTTTGTGAGGACTTGAACAATGCAGGCACTTGTTATTTTACTTTGTAAATTGTCTTCTGTAGGAAAGGGACAGTGAAGGGAATGGGAGCTCATTTTTTTACTTTTCTTTGGTTCTTTTTTTCTCTTCATGCTGTCAGGGAAAGAGCATATAAGGACTAAGGACTAGATAGTAAGAAGAAGTGCTCTAAGAGTTTAGAAGCAAATTAATGTCCTTTTTCTAATAAATTGCAAGTGGGTAGTCCAAGGATTTTGCTAACTCCAGAGACCCAGTGCTGAATTATATGAGTGGAGCAGAGAATAATTAGCACTCAAGAACTAAGACTGTATGAGGCTTGGGATTTTTATTATTGGCAGAACAAATGAGTGAAAGTTAGAGTTTCCTATTTCAAAGAAAATGAGGAAAAAGATAAGGTTTTACACAGATTGATAACAGTTTAATGTGTCTAGCTATTTGTATTTAATGCATGTTTTAAATTGTATATATGTTAGTTTATACTTAGCAATTCCTGATTAATTGAATTAATGAATGAAGGAAAGAATGAAAAAATGCATTATGTATTTATTATGCTACATATAAGAAAAATGTGTACTAATAGAAAAGCAAAGACTATCCAACCTTCAAGGAAATACATTCTAACAGGAGAGAGAACATACATAAGGCAGTAGAATGTTATGCATATTTCTTCTATTGTTATGAGTCTATTATCTCTTATTAAATGATAATTGGGTTCTCAACCTCTGTTACACAAGGAAAGGACACAACAGCTTCTGGATTTCCAGAAATCTTTTCTCTAAGTGATCACCAAGAAGCTGTTGGGCACAAAAGCCAATTAATTGCCCTCACCTGTCAAGCCTGTCCTGAAATGGAAGGAGAGAGAATGGTTTCTTCACTGAAAGTTCCCTAAAAAGTGAGCAGGCACCTCTCAGGAGTTAAATATTTATACAGTTATTTTAACAAAGTGTTATATTGTAGTTTTGTTTAAAAAATCATAGCTGAGTATATTCTGTATGGTATTCATACTCTTTCAATTATATATTGCCAGGAAAAGTCTCAGTGGTTAGCCTAAGCAACCAAAAACTGGATATTGCTGCTCACTTGGCAGCAACAATTACCTGATCTGCTGACATAATGTCTTCTAGACCATAAAGGGCAAAAATGATAGAACTATGTTCTAAAAAGTTAAAACAAAACAAAGTTATTTTAGTAATTCAAAATATGAAGATTCAGCTACAGTAAATATTTACATTCAGTGATTTGAATAAATCATGTTTTACCCCTTCATTTGATATGTTGTTTTGGTTTTCTATCCCATGGAAATATTTTTTGTTTTGAATTTCAACTTTGTGCTTCATTATGGCCCTGTTATGAGTTAATAGTTTTGATTCCTGCGCTAAGCATAATTTGTCCTTTCTCACATGAAATCTCTAGAATGCAAAATCTCTATTTTTGGGAATAAAATTTAGGTATTTCTTTATTTAATCTTAGATACCATGTCAACTTCAGTGTGAATTAACCAGCTGGTTCAAACTTGTTCACTTTATAGTTATCCCTTCCACATCAAAGAGGTTAGGGATGTGGCATCTCTCGAGTTCTTTTTCATACCAGAGAAGAGATCTGAATTTTTTTCTTTTCCTTTTATGGGGAGTTCCTATGGGATGTTTGCAATACTTTATTGTAAAATTTGGATTAAGCATTTGGTCATAAACCATATTATACAGTACTATATGTATATTTCATATATTTTTTGAGTTTCTAAGATTTTTTCTATGTCATTTGCTGGTCTTTGCATGTTGTCTGTAGCTTCCCCCAAACTCCTTCTTATGATCCATAATATATTGAAACTATGATGTAGGGGCAGCTAGGTGGCGCAGTGGATAGAACACCAGCCCTGAAGTCAGGAGTACCTGAGTTCAAATCTGGTCTCAGACACTTAATATGCCCTAGCTGTGTGACTATGGGCAAGTCACTTAACCCCAATTGCCTCAGCAAAAAGCAAAAAAAAAAAAAAAAGAAAAAAAAAGAAACTATGATGTAGAAGGGATAGTTGTAGTGCTTTTTAAACATTCAGTTAGCAAAATATACTAAATGGTATCATCTTCGGTATCTACTGTACGTCATTGTTCATCTGTGCATTGATGTACACTATGTACATCATTGCCAAATAAGAATAGTGGCACCACGGTTACTCTTATCCCCCTATTTAATAAACTGGAATTTCCAAAACAGAAAAACAAGACATAGGATGTTTAGATTGGAAAAACAATTTTTCACTGTACAAAAGAATTCGCTAGCAAAATGGGATGATCACAATGTCTAGAATCTGAAGATCTGGATTCAAATCCCTCCTCTGATACTCATTATTTGTGTGTTCTTAGACAGGTTACTAAGTTGTCATTAGTTTCCTCAGCTATAAAATGAGGGATGTGATAACCTCTGAGGTCCCTTCTAATTCCAAATCTTTGATACTTTCTATTATGAGTTCCCTACTATATTTGTGCATTTTAAATTTTCTTTACTTCTTTACAGATCAGTAAAAAGTCAAGGAAACTTAAGCTAAAGTGTTAGGAACTATAATCTATCAAAGGAAAATACATACATACATATATACATACATACATACACACAGAGAAAGATAGAAGAGAAAATAGAGCTGAGCTTAATAAATTGAACTCCTTAGAACATCAGCCACACACAAAAAAATGCAACTATAAATTTTCAACAGTGGTTACAGGTTCTTCTCGGGTTGAGAAAATATGACTTTTGTATAGAATTTCCAAAATTCTAGCTTTTGATTTAAAATTTCAGGGGTAAATTTCCAGAGTTTCAGCATGAGGTGGTAAGTTACTTCAAAGACTTCCTTTGAGAACCATCTTCTAGCTTGCATTTACACAGCACTTTAAAAAAGTGTTCTTGGAAGCACCATTGCCTGCAGTCCTCATGACATCTCTGTAAGATAGGTAGTTCAAATATTTTTATTATGATTCATAATGACTTCAAATCACTAATTAAATTCTTACTATGTAGAAGGCACTGTGGTAGGAGCTGGAGATACAAAGACAAAGACTAGAGACCCTGACTTTTTTTACCCATTAACAAATCCTTTCCAATAGAATATAAGTATTCTATTGGAAAGGATTTGTTAATGGGTAAAAATATATTTGTATATTCTATATGCATTTATAATAAACATAATGTGTGTATACAGATGTATCTATATGAATATATATATGTATATATGTGTATACATATATACATATACATGTATATATACATATATGTATATATGTATACACAAATATATGTATATATGTGAATACACACATCTATATTTCATGATGGCATGTTTATCCAAGTTTTGGACAATGGACAATGCTCTTCAGCATTCTCAGTCATCGATGGAGTGAAATAAAGCTCTATGCTTGTTCCCATGCTTTTTAGCAAAATGTTTCCAGCCATGTTGTCACATACCTTCAATGAGAACAAACATGGCATCAAAGTCAGCTATAGTACTGATGGTAAATTCTTCAAATTGAAAAGGCTACAAGGCAAAACTAAAGTGAAGGGAGTGCTAGTACATAATTTTTTTTGTCTGCACATATTTCTGCACTCAATGCAACCTTCAAAGCTCAGGTGCAACAAAGAAGGGATTGATTCTCTGCTGATTGTGCTAATTTTGGCCTAACAATTAACACTAAGAAAATATAGGTACTCCATCAGCCAGTACCATACTATCTATTAGTGAAACCATCAGTTACAACAAATGAAGAATTTTGAATTCTGTGAATAAGTTCATTTACCTTGGCAGTAGGTAATGTCCACATTGATAATAAGGTTGACATACACATTGTCAGAGCTAGCTCAGTGTTTGGGAGGCTCTGAAGAAAAGTGTGGGAGAGGAGAGGTATTAAACTGATCATCAAACTGAAGGTCTACAGAGCTGTGTTGTGCAGACTCATTGTTATATGCCTGTGAAAACTAGGCAGTATATTAACATCAAACCAGGAAATTGAATTGCTTTGAATTGTTTGAGAGAGATTCTGAAGATCAACTGGTAGAATAAGGTACCAGACACTGAGGTTCTTTCTCAAAGTAAACTACCAAGCATTTCAACTGTACTGGAGAGAGCATAATTCTACTGGGGTAATCATGTTGTTTAAATACCAAATATATGCTCACTAAAAAAAGATTATTTTAGGAGAACTCACACAAAGCAAGAGCTTACAAGGTGGTTAGAAGAAGCAATACAAGGACACTCTCAATGTCTCTCTTAGGAAGTTTAGAATTGATTATATGCATGGGAGACATTGGTACAGGACTGCCCAGCATGGTGCACTATCATCCGAGAAAGTTCTGTGCTTGATGAGCAAAGAATTGAATTAGCTCAAGAATTGCAAGATACACAGAGTTTGAGAAGTCACCCCAAAAGTTCATAGTGACAATTTGTGTATGACCTCTGGCAGAGCATTTCAGAGCATTTCATATTCATGTCAGTCAAACACATTACCTTAACTCTAACATAGAGATGTCATTTTGGTCCTCTTCAAGAACAACATTTTAAACAGACAACATATATGGATATTTTACACATATACATATATGTAATAAGAGAGAGTAGGAAACTAACATATATAGAGATCTGAAACTGGCTTATGTAGGAACAGGCCCTTGAACTGGGCCTTTAAGGATCAAAAAATTCCCATAATTAGAGGTAATAAGGAGAGCATTATGAATATAATGTACAGCTTATAAATACAAAGAAAAACATGTGGGAAATGGAATATTATATATAGAGAAATGATAATAAACTATTTTGGTTGAGGCAAGTAGTATATGAATAAGGAAGAATACAGGAAATCAGTCTAGAAATATGGGTGAGAGCTAGAATGTGAAAATCTTTAATTGCTAAGCCAAAGAATTTGCATTGTTTCCTAAAGACCATAGGGAGCCACCAAAGCTTTCTCAGCAGAGGAATGAAGGAATAGTAGAGGCAGGTCTATGTTTTTATGGCTAAAAAAACCAAAGTTCAAAAAATGTTTTACTTTCCTCAAGATCATGCAATGACTCAGTAATGGGTGGACTTTAAATTGTTTATTTATTGTTCTATTTATTTTCTTTCTTACTCCAAGTTCACAATTTTTCTTATGATACCATGATTGATGCCTTTTAAATAAACTATAAACATTAATTTTTAAAATCAAATATTGTAGAGGAAATATTTATGCTTGGGTATCATCCAAGAGAACTAAGCCTTCTAAGTCAGTGGAAAGGTTACTAATTACCACACTGGGCTGGGGTAGAGTAGGGACATCCAAAGTGAAATAAACCATGATTTGGAATAAAAGCAGTTAACATCCTATTTTCTGGAGGTGTCTAGGCCCCAGGCATCTCTGTTATGACTTCTCTTTTGTTTGATTTATCTAGGGAGCAACTGTGTAAGCACTGACTATTTATAGTTCACTGAGCAAGTCAAGTTGAGGCAGGTATAACTAAAAAGGAACAATGTTGCTTATTAGTAAGCTCAGAAAATGTGTTATTTGATATCTCAATGTGTGAAAAGATTCTTATTATCTAAATGTTGAGAAAGGTCATGGAGGCTTTAAACAGGAGGATTATATGTTCAATTAAATTGTGTCAGGGAATTTGGACAGCTCCCTCCTACTCCCCTAAGATGTCTCTGTATCTCTAATGTTGGCTCTCCAAAACATGAGGCTAATTGTCAATGACGGCAGTTAACTGAAAATAAACTGAGTTCCCCATCTGTACTCCTCTCTACTCACATAGACACTAACCTAGTTCAAACCATCATTAACTTCCTCCTACACCATTGAAACAACCTTCTAATTTGTCTCCCTGCTACCAGACTCTCGCCTCTTTAATCCATCCTTCACTGAACTGACAAATTAATATTCTCAATATACATTGACCATGCTATTGCTCTGCTCAAAAGTTTTGAGTGGACCCCCCTATTTCTACTAATAAATAAAAACTCCTGGACTTACTTTTAAAGTAATTTGGCTCCTACTTGCCTTTCCAGATTTATTTCAGATCATTCCATTCATGCATTCTGCATTCCAGGCAAATTGCCCTACCAGCTGATATTCATTGAACTCAGGAAGATAGATGGCATCTCAATATCTTAATTCATGCCGTCTCTCCACCTCCAATCCCCCATGACTGAAATCCTGCCTTTCCCCATTTTTTTGCTTCGACATCTCAGATTACATTTGAGACTCAAACCAGAATCTATGTCCTATGGAAGCTTTCCATGAATTCCACACGATGATTTGGTCTTCTCTATATCCATCCTGAATTTACTTTGTATGTCTTATTAAGCACCTTCTATGTACTGGTCTTATTCCAAGTGCCATTGCTATAAGTACAAAGAATCAAATACTCTTATTAGGTATTTAGATTTTAATTGGGGAACAAATACATATATGAGTATGTACAGAATAAATATAAAGGAAATAAATACAAATAAAAGCAACATAGTTAACTGCAAGATAGTTAAGGAGAAAGAGAACTCGTTGTTGGGGGATACTTCTTGAGCTTCATCTTGAAGGAGTGAGATTCTATTAGATGTGAGTGAGGAGGGAGTATATTTCAGGAGATGGTGGCGATTATGACCAGAACAAAGGCCCAGAAATGGGAGATAGAACATTGCATGGGCTGGGGTAGAGTAGGGACATCCAAAGTGAAATAAACCATGATTTAGAATAAAAACAGTTAACATTCCATTTTCTGGAGGTGTCAGGAAAGAAAGAGTCAGTTTTGCTCATTCAGAGTATGGAAGAGACAGTAGCTTGTAATAAAGTTGGAAAGATTAGATTTAAGTTGTGAAGGGGTTTTAAAGCTGCATACAGGGTCACTGGAATCTACCAAATGGGAGAGGGTGATATGACCAAATCTGAACTTAAGGAAAACCATTTTGGCAGCTACATATATATATGTGTGTGTGTGTGTGTGTGTGTGTGTGTGTGTGTGTGTGTGTGTATGTGTGTGTGTGTATGAATTATTAAGTACAATGCAAGCTCCTTAAGGGCAATACTCACTTGAGTTAACACAGAGCCTTCTATACAAAGATTAGTTGTTCAAGAAATGTTTGTTCAGATGAAGCTATACAAATATATCTTTTACTTTTCTGTTCGTAATAGGAAGAACCAGAAATAATTTTCTTCACATTTTCTCCAAAATTTGCTTTTCTCCAAAAATTATTATAGTAATATAATGATGTATTATGGTGCCATATAGAGACATAAAGAATATAAGGAAATATGCAAAGACCTAAGTGAGGTGAAGTTAACTAGGCAAAGTCAAAAGAACCAGGAGTGGATATATACTTATATCAGTGAAAAGAAAAGAAAAGCTAAGGAAGCAAGTGATAGAAGAAATCTAGGCAGACCTAAGAGTAGACATGTGACAAAACTTTTTTTGGCATTAGTCAATACTTTCTCCGTCTTACCTTGTTAAGTACTGAGGAGTTTAAGGATTCTACATAAACTTTTACATTTCATATCTTTGAGTATTTGTTCTTACTCATTGCTATTAAATTTACAATGACAATTAAGAAAAATAAAGAGTTCATCCTTTCATGAGAACATAAACATTTTTGAGAGAGAGAAAAAGAGATTCAGAGAGAGATGGAGACAGAGAGAGACAGAAACAGAGACAGAGAGAGAGAAAGAAATGAACAGTAATGGATGAGAATCTCCCAAAATTGTATTATCTTTTAATTCTGTTCATATATATTTATAAGGGCATAATTTTCCCCTGAGGACTATGCTAGGTATACCCCAGAGTTTTTAATATGTTGTTTCATCAAAATCATTTTCTTTTACATAGTTATTAATAGTTCCTATGATTTATTCTTTGAACCACTCATTATTTAGGATTTCATTGTTAAATGTTCATTTGTTTCTTTATGTTTTTGTTGGTGATTCCTTAACCAATTGCTATTTTTCTTGTATTATTATTAGTAAAAGATGTATTAAGTATTTGACCTTTCTACATTTGTTCTCAAAGTCTTTGTGCCATAATAAAGTATTAGTTTTTGTAAAAGTTCCATGTGGTACTCAAAAATATGTATATTCTTTAATAGTCTCATCTGGAAGATGCCATACATCTTTTCATTCAAGTTTCATTTGTTCAGTTCTGTATTTCCACTTTTATTTATCTTTTTGTTAGGCTGATCCAAAACAGAGACAGTGATATTGAAGTCTTCCATTCACTGTTATGTTACTATCTATTTTTTAATATTTTGTTCATGAATTTGGATGCTAAGGCATTTGGAACATGAAAGTTTATTATAGATATTGGTTTTTTGTCTTTGGTTCCTTTTAGCATAATGTGGTTTCCATGATTATACATTTTTTTAAGTTTTTAAATGTTTATTTTGCTTTTACCAGTAGCATGATGGTGACTCTTGCTTTTCTTAATTCTCTTAAGGCACTATAAAAATTTCCATCCATTCAGTTTTACTTTGTATATTTCTTTGTTTTTATAATATTTCTTATGAAGTAACAGATTGTAGGGTTTTATTTTCTTCTCCAATTTTTTTTACTCTTTTATATTTTATTGGATAGTTTAATCCATTCACATTTACGGTTAAAATTTAGGTTTATATTTTCTTCTATCTCTAATATTTTTCCAAGATAAGATTTTTCCTCTCTTCTGCAGTAAACATAACCCTTTATGTTTCTTTTGTTACTTTATCTTAATCTTTTAAAAAAAAGTGGTCCTATTTCTATTGACTGCCTTCTCCTTACCCCAGCTTCCTTCTGACTTGCTATCCCTTTCACTTGGGGTTTTGCTTATTGGCTCCTTTTTTCCCTTTTACTTTTTACCTGGCTATACAGTTGTTTCTCTTACTTTTCCCCTCATAGCTAGTCAAGTAGATCCCCTTTTCTTTTCTTACCCTTGAACTGTGTATAGTCATTAGGTTTTTTAATTTCATTTTTTTGCTTCCCTTTCCAAAAAGTTTTTTTCTTATTCCCTTTATTATTATTCCTTTCTTTTCTACCTATCATGATTCTCTTTCTCTGATGCATTACCTTTATACTTATCTACTTTCTTTTTTTTGAATCTAAATATTATGTATATTGAAGTTTACTGATTTTTTTCTTGAGATAAATTATGAATTCTATAAATTGATATTTCATTTTTTGTTCAAAAGTTTGGGGTAATGCTTTTTTATTATTTCCTGCATTGTGGTGATCAATTTTTTTATCCTGTCATGTAATTCTGACAGACTTATGATTTTTAGAAGTTCTCTATACATTCTGTCTTCTAGAGAGATATGAATTCCTGACATATTGAGGATATTTTCATTTATTATTATTGCTTTATGCTTTTTCTATATTGTTTTTTATTTCTGTATATTTGTATTTCTAATCTAATATTCTCTCTTTCTCTCTTGTTGAGACTCAAAATAATAATTTCTGGTTTTTCTGTTCTACCCATTATTTTTTGCTGTATAGTCCATAAATTATACTCACATAATTCTAATATCTCTTTTGAACCACTCAAGAACAGTGTGTTGTAGTTTAATTCCATGTTCTCATATTCCACAGGGGCCTGCTATCTCAGTGAGTGTTTATTGGATCTTTTCCCTTAGTTTTGCTTTTTATTTAATTCATAGATGCCCAAACTTGTTTACTAGATCTGGAGGTCATATTTCCTTATATTGTTAATGGTTTCCTCTTTGATTTATTTGCTTATATTCAAGACCTTTGAACTTTCTTCTCACGATCTCTATTAATATGTCTTTTCCTGACCATCTGGCTTTCTCCTCTTTGCTGATGATATTTTCTTTGAGGGTTACATCTGGAAGCAACTTAGTCTCCTCTCACACTGGACAATTCACAGCTCAGTAGCATAGTCAACCTATGCTACTGATTCCAGCTCAATGCTGAGCTCCTTCCTTCTGGCTTACTGGAGAGTGGTGCATCTCTGCTCTCCATAGTTCCAGATCATGCTTCATATCCTATCCAGACATTACTATCTGTCTTACCCACTTAGGGTGTATATGCTCCTCCAGTTCCACCTATTTCTCTCTCATTGAGAGCAAGAATTAAATCAATTTTATCATTATGACTGCAAAAGGCATGGCATTCTGTATTAGTCTTATATTCTTGTGACTGTACATGCTAAAACTCACTTTACTAAATGGGTTATTCTTCTATTAGAATGTAAACTCTTTAAAGGAAGGCGTTGTTTTACTTTTTTGGATTTGTATTACAAACACCTGGCATGTGCTTGGTACGTACTATGCACCTAGCATTGCTTCCTTTATTAGCTCTTGAAAATTAAATTTGTCCTAAAGAAAAACAAAAGATCCATCCTGATTCTCCTTATCAATGCTATATTTGGAAACTCCTTTAGTAGAGTTCTGTCACTAAGAAATCAGATGATGTAACCACCTTAATCCCTCTTTAACAGGGAATTCTCTACAACAGAGATATAAAACTCTCTCTCTACACATACATATTCCTTGAAAACTTTGAAGTACAGCCTGAACCAGATCAAAATGTATTTTTTTTTGCTGAGACAATTGGGGTTAAGTGACTTGCCCAGGGTCACACAACTAAGAAGTATTAGGTGTCTGAGACCAGATTTGAACTCAGGTCCTTCTGACTTCAGGGCTGGTACTCTATCCTCCATGCTACCTAGCTGCCCCTCGAAATATAATTTTACTGGGAAATGATGAAAAAACCCCAAAATATAATTCAACAGATAATATTAATTTGTTGTTTTATAAGTCAACATATTACTGAGATGCTCTTTAACCCCACAGCTGTATGTTATAGGGAAAAATAATACTATGTAAAACTAGGGTTTAGGCCCCTCTTAAACTGAAGCACTAAAAGAAATTATAAAACCTTTTCACTCTTTCTCATCAAGCCAGAGAGTTGGCATATTATCTAATTCTCAGATTTAGCTTCTTGTGGCAATATTTAGGCTGCATGGGAACAGCTGGATTATGGAGGAAAAAATTCTGGAGTCAGGTGCTAGGGACTTGAGTCTGAATTCTGACTCTTAATACTCTGTGGTCTGGGACAAGTCCCATTACTTCTTCAAGCCTAGGATTTCTCACATACCAAATGAAGAAATTTGGATGATAGGATTTTTAATGTCCTTCCAACTCTAGCTCCACGATTTTCTGATTGTTGTTCTTCATAGTCTATTTACTAAACAAATCATTAAATTCTCCTCAGATGGGGGAAAAACCCAGAAGCATCTTGCCAGCTACAGAGCTCTGGGAAAACAAGTTTCACTGCCAGGGAATCTGGCCTGATGAACAAATTGGAAGTGGGCCAAAAAAAAAAGCTTGGGCATTATTAATTAATGCTGGACATTGCTGTCAGAGCTTAGACTCTGCATGTTTTTCCTGACCAAAGATAGCCATAGTCACCAGAAAAAAAACTACTAGCATTGATAGAAAGCTGTGTATCAATAGGCAAATAAAGAAAGTCCTCCAGAGTACAAGCTCTCTTTTAATAGTAGAAAGAAGCTATAGAAAAAGATTTATAGCTGGAAGGGACCTGAGAGCATCAAGAACAACTCCATTAATTCAGAGAAGGGGAAATAAAAGTCCAGAAAGGAAAAATGATTTAGCCAAGGAAATAATCAGTAGATCTAATATTTAAGCCTTGGTCCTCTGACTCCAAATGGTTCCATGCTAATGTTCACATGCTATTGTCCCACATTGCTTCTATTACTTAGCATATAAATGGGTAGAGGCAGTACCCAAGCCATTTTTTACAATCAACAGTTACCTATATAATGGAAATGTGAAAAGCTTCTATCAAGAACTCAGTTCAAATCCTACCTTCTACAAGCGACCTTTTCAGTTCTAACAACTTCTCTTGACCCTGTGTTATTATTTTCTCTCTGAGATTGCCTCCTATTTTCACTGTCATGTATGTAGTTATTTGCATATTGACTACTCTGTTAGTGTAGTTCCTTAAGGGCACTGACTGTGTTTTTGCCTTTCTTTGTATCCCAAATGTTTAGCATAGTGCTTGAGATATACAGTGCTTAATAAATCCTTGTTTTGACTGATTTTACAGTGTTCCTTGCATAGAGAACACTCAATAAATATTTCTTGTATTGAATTGATCTATTAATTTTCCTTGCCTTCTTTGTCATTTTCTTTCTTTTGACTTTTTCTCATCAATTTGTCTTCTCTCTCTCTCTCTTCCTCTCTCTGTTTCTTTCTCTTTTTCTCTTTCTCCCTTCTTTCTCTCTTCCATCTCTGTTGCTCTCTTTCTCTGTTCCCCTATTTATCTTTGATCTATCTGTTGGTCTGTCTATCTATCTGTGCATCTATCTGGTTATCCATTCATATACATAGGGCTCTCCCCTAATCAAAAAAAGAAAAAAAAACCTTCCTTTGATCCTTCAACATTGCTAAGCTATCATCATTTTTGTCATTTTATTATTTCATTATCTCATCATTTTCTGACTTTTTGAAACAGTAGTCTACACCCAATGTTTCCACTTCCTTACCATGTTTTTCACTCATCAACCCTTTACAATCTGGCTTTAGTCTCTGGTTTCTATGGAAACTGCTTTCTCAAAGGTCACCCATGAGCTCCTTTTCACTAAATTTAATGGCTTTTTTCTTTCTTTCTGTTCCAGGCCTCATCCTCTTTGAACTCTGTGTACCATTTGGCATTGTTAACAATTCCCTCCTTCTGGATCCCCTTGCCTCCTTTGACTTTTGTGATATGATTTTTTGGTTCTCCCACCTTATTATGATTTAGACCTCTTTCTTTTATGCTGGCTCCTCTTTTTAGCTCCTTCAGAGGGTATTCCTAAAAGTTCTGTCCTCAGCTGTCTTTTTGCCCCCATGTTCATTCTTTCTCTCTGTGTCTCTGTCTCTGTGGTCTCTTTCTCTCTGTTCTCTATCTCTGTCTTTCTCTGTGTCTCTCTTTCTCCTGTCTCTGTCTGTTTTTGCCTTTCTCTCTCTCTGTCTCCTCTCTCTGTCTCTATCTTTTTCTCTCTGTCTCTCTCTCTCAACTTTCCACTCAATAAGTTTTAAAAATTATCTCTATGCAGTTAATTCTCAAATTGCTATCTGTAGCTATATAATCTTTATTGAGGTCCAGATCTGTACTTCTAACAACTTACTAGTCACCCTTAGAGGATGATAATTCAAACTAAATGTATCCAAAATTCAAATTATATCTACAAGAAAACCCTCTTATTTTCGTTGACTTTTCTATTTCAATGACTTGAATCAGCTAATCTCATAGCCATGTCTTAGCTATTACACCTCAATATCTTTTACATCCATACCCTCTTTTCCATTTCCACTATCATTACCATAATCTAATTTATTAGTTTTCTTTTGAATGATGGTAATATTCTGTTCTGAAAGGAAGAAACTCTCCTGCTAAGCTAATTGGAATCAATGACGTGAAAACTAGGAAGTTCTTGCATTGTAAGTTAGACTTCTTTCATCCCCCAACTACACTCTCCCTCAAAAAACCCCCAATAACTCAAAAATACAATTCTTTTTAAAATTTTTATTAAAGCTTTTTATTTTTCAAAAATGTGTGTGGACAATTCTTCAATATTAACCTTTTCAAAACCCTAAGTTTCAATGCCCCATACCCCCACTCCCTCCCCTAGATGGCAAGTAGTTCAATAGATGTTAAACATGGTAGAAATACATGTTAAATCCAATATATGCATACGTACTTATATAATTATCATGTCACACAAGAAAAAAGAGAAGCAAAATAAAATGCAAGCAAACAACAACAAAAAGACTGAAAATGCTATGTTGTGAACCACACTCAGTTCCCACAGTCCTCTCTCTGGGTGTAGATGGCTCTCTTGATCACTGAACAATTGGAACTTGTTTGAATCACCTCATTGTTGAAGAGAGCCATGTCCATCAGAATTGATCAACATATAATCTTGTTGTTTCCATGTATAATGATCTCCAGGTTCTGCTCATTTCACTTAGCATCAGTTCAGAAAATAATTCTTAAGACTGAATTGGACCATGGGGCAAAAGTTTCAATAATTGATCTAGCTTCCTAATTTTCTAAAGAATAAAACTCACATGATTCTTTGTACTTCTCTTGTGCATTTATCATAATATCTGTTATAACTATTTATATCCATATTTTATTATCCCTACTAGATTGGAAGCTCTTCAAAGGCAGTGATCATGTCTTATAGTATTTATGTTTGTATTTGCATTTTCCCCAAAATCAGTATCTAAAATAGTGCTTTATATATTTTTTCATTGAATATTTCTTGAATGAAGGATTGTATTAAATAAAAAGAATGTAAAAAGAATAAAAAACATTAATGGCACATCAAAGTCCTTTGCTATACTGCCTATCATACTAACCATAACAACAAATCCAGAGGCAATAAGAAAACTAGGGATGTTTAAATGACATAATTTAAGGAACTTCAGGGTAATTTAGATCATTTGATCTTTCTATTTTATTTTCTGTTCACTATTCCCAGAAAAGAGCAACTAGGTGGTGCAGTAGATAAAGCCCTTCTGAAATGAGGAAGAAACTGAGTTCTAATCTGGCCTCAGACACAGAGACTAACTGTGTACTAGTTGGCAAATCATTTAAGCCTATTTGCCTCAGTTTCCTCATTTGTAAAATGATCTGGAGAGGGAAATGGCAAACCATTCCAGTATCTTTGCCAAGAAAACTCAAATGGGGTTACAAAGAGAGCAATATGACTGAACAACAAATTCCCTGAAATTAGTAATTTTTTGCAAGTTGTTTTCCATTCCACCTAAAGACCCTATGAGACAAGTAATATAAATATTTTCCTCATTTTATAGGCTAAAAAAAGCAAAACCTAATGCTCAGAAAGTATATATGCCTTATTTGGAGTCATATAATTAATCCCACTTCCTAATTACATTGCTTTTTCTACTGCTACATGTTACTATCTTACATGCTTTTGTAGATCAAATGGAATTTCCTTGACCCAAGTATGTTCAGGTATCTATATACAAGGGGAACTAATGTGGGTATTTCTGGTGGTAAGGAAGAGAGGAGCATGTTGACTTGAGGGATAGAAGCTATATTGCAACTAGAGCAGTAGGCAAAAGGAATGCTTTACTTAGCATAGATACTTGGCAGTAAGATCGTTTTTCCTCTTCTCCCTTTAGGTATGTGTGTTTTTTGGTATAATGAGTGTGAAGTAAACAATAAAAAAGGCCTCAGGGTCAATGGCTTACATACTTCCTATGTTACCAGCACGGGGCAAATATCTATTGCTTGTGTTCTGTGAGCTTATGGGGAGTATTCAGAAAGACCAAGTTTATGTTGGTAATTTTCACATGCTGGCAAAAGACATGCAAAGTATATTGCCACTGAAATCCCACTTTATTACACAGGCCACATCTGCATGCACTAAATGAATTAATGAAATTAGAACCATAATTTAGATTACTGGAGAACTTCTAGTAGCCTAGAAATTATTATGGCAAAAACTGCATTTTGCCTAAGAAATTAAACACCTTATCATATTTCTTCCTTAGTAATAAAGCTGGAAAAATTAACATAGTTTTCTTTAAAGGAAAAATACTTTCTAAGCCTTTTTAAAGTGAATATTAGGGAAAAATTTCCAGAAAACAACTATTAAAATGATCAAGTATATAAACATTAAAACATCCTCATATACTTATACTTCAGAACTTCAATGCATCCATGATCTCAATAATACAGGTACTCTCATTAGTTGCAAAGAAACAATTCATCTATAACTTCTGTGATTTTTTTTTTTTTGCTTTTTGTTGAGGCAATTGACGTTAAGTGACTTGCCCAGGGTCACACAGCTAAGGAATGTTAAGTGTCTGAGATGAGATTTGAACTCAGGTCCTACTGACTTCATGGGCTGATGCTCTATCCACTGCGCCACCTAGCTGCCCAACTTCTGTGATTTTTGCCCAAATCTCCTCATGTCTTTTGAAGAGGAGCTATCCAAGGTTGTAATCAACATATCATGAGTATCAGTAGTACATTAAATCTCGTCACTTCCTTGTCTTTTTCATGCTAGACTTTTCCCGATTATATGTCTTTCTTAATACTTCTATAAATCAAGCTTCTGTAATTTCATTGATATGTATACCCTCATTGATACTGATGATGCTTCTCTGTGATAGGTCATTATAATAACCCCTTAAATGGCTTCACTAGTTTTAGGAAGTCTCTCCTTTCTCAAATCAAAAATAAATTTTCCTGGTAAGTATCTTATCTATCATTATCCTGCATAAAAACCTTTGCTAGATCTCTATTGCCTCCATGATAAAAAAAAGATTATCTCCTCCCTCTCAGTTAAGCCTTCTATATTCTGATTTTAACCTATATCTCTTCATAATTATTCACCTTCACATTTTGTATTAATCAGCCAAATTGAACTTTTATATGTTTCCATCTCCTGATTGCTCAAATGAGCTGCCTATCACTCCTTCCTTTTTTTATACCCTGAAATCAGATTTTGTACATCACAGATTTAGAACTGAAAGTTATATTAAAGTCATCTAGTCCAGCTTCCTCATTTAAGTGAAGAAGGAACTGAGGTTCTGAAAGGTGAAGTTGCTTCCTCAAAGTCAGACACAAGATAGTAAGCAATCATTTTCTTGGCTAGCAAGTAGAATAAATCACCTCTTGGATCCCTTGTAGCTCTTACATCTTATGATTCATGTAGAACCATCATATATGGTTCAGGCCACTCTAGTAAAACAATATATATCATGTCCCAAAATGTTCTAAACATTAAGAAACCAAAGCAATGTCATACATAAGTTTGGCTCTTGTCACAAATGAGTTGTCTTATGTAGAAGTACTACTAACATTTGATATGCTTTTTCTTTGTTCAGGAATCCAGTATACAGAATATGGCAAACTATTTGCAAAGGTTTCAGAATGATTTTGACTGACAAGTTTCTTTTTTTTTCCTTTTGTGTGCTTCCAAAAGGGGATATGTCTATATAGAAGATAGGGTGAGAAGGTTTTATCAACCAAATCTTTATTTGTATTTATCAAAGGCAACAAGTTACAAACTAACCTAGGCCAACTGTGCTTCTGGGAAACAAAAAAATGCAAGGTAGCAAAGCCCTGGCTTACACATTGATTCCATTTCCTTCATTTTGTAGGGATAGAAGAGGGGTGTCCTTTTTACATACCACAGAAACAGATACCAGAGCATTATTTCAAGTCCTTACCACTCTCTTCAATTTTTAAATATTTAATATTTTGTTTTCCCTGTTATAAGTAAAACATATTTTTACATTTGTTTTTTTTTAACTTTTGAGTTCCAGATTCTCTTTCTTTCTCCCTCACCGAACCCAACATTGAGAAAGCAAATGTGAAGTTATTCAAAACATTTCCATAAAAGTCATGTTGTAAAAGAAGCCATGCCCCCAAAAATGCCTTCAAGAAAAATAATGATTAAAAAGCATGTTTTAATCTATATTCAGACACAATCAGTTCTTTCTCTTGGTATGGATAACATTTTTTCATCATAAGCCCTTCAGATAAATCACTACATTGTTGAGAATAGCAAAGTCATTTGCTAATCAACCCACAACATTGCTATTACTTTGTACATAGTACATTTCACTTTGCATGAGCTTATGGAGGACTTTTCAGGTTTTTATGAGATCATTGTGCTCATCATTTCTTATACAACAATAGTATTCCATCATAATCACATATTACAATTTCTTCAGCCATTTCCCAATTGATGGGTATCCCCTCAATGTTTCATTCTTTGCTCTGAGAAAAGAATTGCTATAAATATTTTTGGACATATAGATCCTTCTCCTTTAAAAAATCTCTTTGGGAGACATTCCTAATAGGGGTATTGTTAGATCAAAGGGTCTGCATGATTTTATTGCCCTTTGAGCATAGTTCCAAATTGCTTTACAGAACAGTTGAATCAGTTCACAATTCTACCAACAAGGCATTAATGTCTCTTTTATTGCATATTTCCTCTAACATTTGTTATTTTCTACTTTTTGGTCCATTAGCTAATCTAACAGACATAAGGTAGTATCTCAGGATTAATTTAATTTGCATTTCTCCAATCAATATCAGTGAGAGTACTTTTTTCAAATGGGTATAGCTAGCTATGATTACTTCATCGGAAAACTATTCATTTTTTATGATTTATCAATTGGGAATGGCTCTTACTTGTAAAAATTTGACTTAGTTCTCTATATATTTGAGAAGTTAGGTCATTATCCCACAAACTTGCTTCAAATTGTTTTTTTTTTATTAAAGCTTTTTATTTGCAAAACATATGCATGGGTAATTTTTTAACATAGACCCTTGCAAAGCCTTCTGTTATAAATTTTTCCCTCCTTCCCCCCATCCCCTGCCCTAGATGGCAGATAGTCTAATATTTGTTAATTATGTTAAAATACATGACAAATTGAATATTTTATACATATTTATACATATCTTGCTGTACAAGAAAAATTGGAGCCACAAGAAAAAGAATCATGAGAAGGAAAACAAAATGCAAGCAAACATCAACAGAAAGCATGAAAATGCTATGTTGTGGTCCATATTCAGATTGCACAGGCCTGTCCCTGAGTTTTTATGGCTTTCTTTTTTTTTATTAAAGCTTTTTATTTGTATAACATATATATGGGTAGTTCCCCAACATTGATCTTTACAAAGCTTTCCATTACAAATTTTACCCCCAGTCCCCTCCCCTCCCCTAGATGGCAGGAAGTCCACTACCTGTTAATGTTGAAATGCTTGAGAAGTTATGCAAGAAAAATCCTATCTACAAGAAAAAAAAAAGGAATCAGAGAAAGGCAACACAATGCAAACAAATGTCAGTAGAGATCATGAAAATGTTACGTTGTGGTCCATATTTTATTTCCCTCTCTCTGGGTGTATATGGTTTTCTTCAGTGAACAATTGGAACTGGTTTGAGACAATTCTTTGTTGCAGAGAGCCATGTCCATCAGAATTGATCATCATGTAATACTGTTGTTGCTGTGTATGATGATCTCCTGGTTCTGCTCGTTTTACTCAGCATCAGTTCATGCAAGTCCCTCCAGGCCTCTCTGAAATCGTCCTGCTGGTCGTTTCTTACAGAACAATAATATTCCATTACATTCATATACCATAATTTATTCAGCCACTCTCCAATTGATGGGCATCCCTTCAGTTTCCAGTTTCTAGACACTACAAAAAGGGCTGCCACAAACATTCTTGCACATGTGGGTCCCTTTCCCTCCTCTAAGATCTCTTTGGGATATAGGCCCAGTAGAAACACTGCTGGGTCAAAGGGTATGCACAGTTTGACAACGTTTTGAGCATAGCTCCAAATTGCTCTCCAGAATGGTTGGATCCGTTCACAGTTCCACCAAGAATGTATTAGTGTCCCAGTTTTCCCACATCCCCTCCAACATTCATCGTTATCTTTTCCTGTCATTTTAGCCAATCTGACAGGTGTGTAGTGGTACCTCAGAGTTGTCTTAATTTGCATTTCTCTGATCAATAGTGATTTGGAGCAACTTTTCATATGACTAGAGATGGTTTTAATTTCATCATCTGAAAATTGTTTGTTCATATCCCTTGAACACTTGTGTATTGAAGAGTGGCTTGAATTCATATATATATATATATATATATATA
>JAJPUD010003487.1:72492-96101 GCA_023553655.1 Myrmecobius fasciatus
TATTCTTGGCTGTAATCCAAGTTCCTTTGCCCTTCGGAATATCTGGTTCCAGGCCCTTCGATCCTTCAGTGTGGAGGCTGACAGATCCTGTGTGATTCTAATTATTGATCCTCGGTATTTGAATTGTTTCTTTCTAGCTGCTAGCAGAATCTGTTTCTTGGTGCTATAGTCCTGAAATTTAGCCACGATATTCCTTGGGGTTTTAATTTTGGGGTCTCTTTCAGGAGGTGATCGGTGAATTCTTTCAATGGTGATTTTGCCCTTTGATTCTACAATCTCAGGGCAGTTTCCTTTCAGGATTTCCTGGAAGAAAGTGTTTAGATTCTTTTTTTCATTATGGCTTTCAGGAAGTCCAATAATCCTTAGATTGTCTCTCCTAGATCTATTTTCCAAGTCAGTTGTTTTTCCTAGGAGATATTTCATATTTTCTTCTAATTTTCATTTTTTTGTTTTTGTTTGACTGATTCTTGAAGTCTTATTGAGTCATTCACTTGCATTTGTTCAATTCTTATTTTTAAAGTGTTGTTTTCTTCAGTTACCTTTTAAAGCTCCATTTGTAACTGGCCAATTGAATTTTATTGTCCATTGCACTCTTTTTCCACTTCACTAATTTTAATTTTCAATAGTTTGGTGTCTTTTTCATATCTCTTTTGCAGGGCATCATATCCTTCTTGCAAGATACTGTATCCTTCTTGCACTAATTTCAATTTATTTTCCCATTTATCCTCCAGTTGTTTTATTAGGTTCTTTAAGCAATCTTCCAGAAAGGCCTTTTGAAACGGAGACCAGTGATGGTCCTTGCTGATTCCCTCTGGAGTTATGTCTAAAGGAACCTGTGGATCTGGGGGTCTTCTCTTTCTCTTTATAAAAGCTGTCTATGGTGAGAGCTCTCTTTTGCCTCTTAATTTTTTTTTTTTTTTTTTTTTTTTTTAGACAGCGTGAATATCTCTTTAAGGTAGGGGAAAAAAAAACGGCGGCTGAAACGGCCGGCTGAAGATTTTGCCCTGAGGCGCTTCGGCGAATTAATTTAAGGTGCTGGGCCGGTGGGGGCTAGGACTAAGTCCGAATTACTCCTTAAACAAGGCAAGTTTGCCAGAACACCTGCCCCCAATCAGGGCAGAGTGTCCCGAGTGCCTCAGATAAACTCCAGGTGTTTGGAATTTGGAGTTTGGAGTTTGGAGTTTTTTGCTAGTCTGAGCTGAGCTGAGCTGAGTCCCACCCTCACTTCTGGCCTCCACCAGAGTTCTCTGACACCGGAGTCCTCTGTTTATCCCTCTGTCCGAGCTAGACAAACCTGATGTGAAGTTTTTCAGAGATATCTGCAAGCAGTATCCAAATATTTCCTGATTTGTTGACTTGAAGATCAGTTCAGAGGCTTATTTTATTGTTGATTTGAGAGAAGTTCAGAGGAGGACGCAGAGAGTCACTTTTTCACTCCGCCATCTTGGCTCCGCCCCCGGAATGGCTCTATGGCTTTCTTTATCACTGAAGAATTAGAACTGATTTGAAACATCTCATTGTTGAAGAGAACCATGTCCATCAGATATGATCATCATAAAGTCTTGTTGTTGCTGTGTATAATGATCTTCTGGTTCTGCTCATTTCACTTAACATCAGTTCATGTAAGTGTCTCCAGGCCTTTCTGAAATCATCTTGCTGGTCATTTCTTACAGAACAATAATATTCCATAACGTTCATATACTATAATTTATTCATCCATTCTTTAATTGATGGGCATCCATTCATTTTCCAGTTTCTAGCCACTACAAAAAGGACTGCCACAAACATTTTTGCACATGTGGGGCCCTTTCCTTCCTCTAAGATCTCTTTGGGATATAGGCCCAGTAGAAACACTGCTGGGTCAAAGGGTATGCACAGTTTGACAACTTTTTGAGCATAGCTCCAAATTGCTCTCCAGAATGGTTGGATCCGTTCACAGTTCCACCAACAATGTATTAGTGTCCCAGCCCTCCCACATCCCCTCCAACATTCGTCATTATCTTTTCCTGTCATCTTAGCCATTTGACAGATATGTAGTGTTATCTCATAGTTGTCTTAATTTGCATTTCTCTGATCAATAGTGATTTTTTTTTATTAAAGCTTTTTATTTGTATAACATATGTATGGGTAGTTCCCTAGCATTGATCTTTACAAAGCTTTCCATTACAAATTTTACCCCCAGTCCCCTCCCCTCCCCTAGATGGCAGGAAGTCCACTACCTGTTAATAATGTTGAAATGCTTGAGAAGTTATGCAAGAAAAATCCTATCTACAAGAAAAAAAAAGAAAATCAGAGAAAGGCAACACAATGCAAGCAAATGTCAATAGAAATCATGAAAATGTTATGTTGTGGTCCATATTTCATATCCCTCTCTCTGGGTGTATATGGTTTTCTTCAGTGAACAATTGGAACTGGTTTGAGACAATTCTTTGTTGCAGAGAGCCATGTACATCAGAATTGATCATCATGTAATACTGTTGTTGCAGTGTATGATGATCAATAGTGATTTAAAGCATCTTTTCATTTGATTAGAAATAGTTTTAATATAAGCAAACATCATTCAAACCACCTCCAATTGTTCACTGAAGAAAGCCATATACACTCAGAGAGAGGGATGTGAAATGCGGACCACAACATAACATTCTCATACTCCTTGATTGATGTTTGCTTACATTGTGTTTCCTTTATCTGATATGTCTTTTGTGTGGATAAGATTTTTCTTGCACAACAATGATAAGTTTGGAAATATGTATACATATATTCAATTTGCCAATATTTTAACATAATTAACATGTAGTGTATATCCTGCCATCTAGGGGAGGGGTGGGGATTTGGGGGGAAAAATTTGTAACAGAAACCTATGTAAGGGTTAATGTTGAAGAATTACCCACACATATGTTATGCAAATAAAAAAATATCTAATATTTTTGAACCAAATCTGATGAGAGTAAGATTTACACAATGTTCATCCCCCTTCCTTCTTTTCCTCAATTATAAAGTCTTCTTTGCCTCTTCATGAGATGTATTTTGCCTCATTTTACCTATGTTTTCCTCTTTTTCCAATATAATCCCCTTTCCACCTCTAGTTGCTTTTTTATATGATCACAGTAAAATCAAATTATAACTACACTCTCTAAGTATATCCATAACAGAGATACAGTTCTCAAGAGTTCTTTCCTTTTTGCCTTTTTTAATGCTTCTCTTGAGTTTTGCATTTGGAGGTCAATTTTTTTTTGTTCACTTTTTATATTGTCATCAGAACTAAATGAAATTCCCCTTCATCATTGAATGTCCATCTTCTTTGCTGAAAGGTAATGCTCAATTTAATTGGATAGTTTATTCTTGGCTGCATTCCAAGGTCTTTTGTCTTTCGCAATATTAGTTTCCAGGCCCTTCAATCCTTTAAGATGGAAGCTTGTAGATCTTGGTTAATACTGATTGTGGCTCCACATTTTTTTTTGTATTTTTTCTTTCTGGGTGCTTCTAGTAATTTTTTCCTTGGTCCAATAGTTATGAAACTTAGCCATGATATTCCTTGGAATTTTCATTTTGGGGTTTCTTTGAGGAGATGATCAGTAAATTCTTTCAATGGCTCTTTTACCTTCTGATTCTAGGATATCAGGGCAGTTTTCCTCGGTGATTACTTGAAAGATATCTAGGGTCTTTTTTTCATTATGTTTTTCAGGAAGTCCAATAATCCTTAGATTGTCTCTCCTAGATCTATTTTCCAGGTGAGTTGTTTTTCCAACCAGGTATTTTACATTTTCTTTTCTTTTTTCATTTTTTTGTTTGGTTTTGTTTGACTGATTCTTTATATCTCATTGAATCATTCATTTCCATTTGTTAAGTTCCAATTTTTAGTTACCTTTTTTAGTTCTTTTTGTATTTGGCAAATTGAATTTTTAAATGAGTTGTTTTGTTCTATGAATTTTTTTCCATTTTATAAATTCTGTTTTTCAGTGAGTTGTTTTCTTTTTTTCATTTTGTTTTTAAGAGTTACATTCTTGGGGCAGCTAGGTGGTGCAGTGGATAGAGCACCAGCCCTGAAGTAAGGATGACCTGAGTTCAAATCTGGTCTCAGACGCTTAACATTCCCTAGCTGTGTGACCCTGAGCAAGTCACTTAACCTCAATTGCCTCAGCATAAAGCCAAATAAAAGAGTTACATTCTTTTTTTCTGTTTCATCAAATATATTTTGTAAGGTGTTTTTTACAGATTATTTCTGTGTTTCCTTTTCCAAACTCTCTTGCAAAGTTCTCATTTCTTTTCCCCATTCTCTTCTAGCTCTTTTTAAAGAAACTTTTCGAATTCTTTCAATAGAGCCTTGTAAGATGGGGACCAATTCATATCACCCTTTGTGGCTTCATCTGTAGATATTCTGCTTTTTCTGTCCTCAGGGTTTGCAATCTGTTCTTCTCTTTCTCCATCAAAACTATCTATGATCAGAGTTCTTTTTGTTTTTTGCTCATTTTTTAAAGGTTGAGGTCTGCTATTTAGGGCAAAGGAAAGTTTGTTTAAACTTCCTCTAAAAGTGACAGTGGCTGCTCTGGGTCAGTGCTAATGAACTTCAGTGCAGGATGGGCCTATCCAGTTCATGTGAAATTCTGGGGTTTAAGGGCTCACTATTTGCCTTTTGTATTTGAGTTGTATATCTTATAGCTAATCTGTTGATCTACTGGCTTGTAAACAAAACAGAGTAGGGAATACTCATGCAGATTCTTCCCAGTAGATTCCCCAGCTAGGGGAGCCCACGCTGCCCTGGGACTGTGTACCACCTGCACTCAGGGTGCCTGCATTCAGCCCACCTCCCTCCATGTCTGATTGAAACAGACCTTTTCTGAAGATCTTCGAAATTATCTTCTGCTGGAAATTTGTTACACTCCAAATATTTCTGGGTTCTGTCACTCTAAAACTAGTTTAGAGGTTGGATTTGCTATTAATTTGAGGGACATGGGGAGAGCTCAGAAAAAGATATGTCTCCTCTTCAGCATCTTGGCTTCATCCCCTCTTTCAGTCTTGATTCTTTTATATTCTTGTCTTATAGAGTCATTAACTTCTCTTTGGTCTAATTTTCAGAGAATCTGCTACTTTGATGAGGCTTTTTATCTTTTGTATAAAATTCTTAGTTGTCTAAGTCTTTTTTCCTACACTCTCATTTCTCTTCCAAATCTCATTTAATTGCTCTAATTTTATTACAAGATTATTGTTTTAAACTCTTGCTCCTATATATACGTTATAGTCTGATTTTATACTTATTAATAAGATAGGCTTTGAAGGTTTGCAGTCTTAAACTAACCATGATATAGTAATTAAAACATTTATAATAGAGAGTATTTAGTGATGAAACTCATTAAAGATTTTTAGGAATGCTTTTAATATTTCCACTAGAGTTTAAGGCCAATTATTATGGTCTTCCTCCTTTTACCTTTTCCCCAGGTCCCTAAATCCCTTGTTCCTCTTTAATTTAAAATTCTGTAGTCCAGTTCCTTTGTCTCCTTTATGACAGATAGCTTGTGCCATTCGACTTCTTTTCCCTTTCACCTTCTTTCAGCACATTCCTCTCTCACCCCTTAATTATATTTTTTTAAATAAATTACCACTTCATATTCAACTCATACCTGTGCCCTTTCTCTATATATACTCCTTCTAAATGCCCTAATAATAAAAAAATTCTTAGGAGTTATAAATATTGCTCTCCCACATGGGAATTTAGACAGATTAGCTTTATTAAGTCTCTTATGATTTCCCTTTTCTAATTACCCCCTTAAGTCATATTACCCCTGAGACCAGTGTTTGAAAGTCAAACTTTCTAATCTGCTCTAGTTTTTCATCAATAATGCTTGAAAGTCCTCTATTTTATTGAATATTAACATTTTTCACTCCAGGATTATACTCAGTTTTGCTGTGTAGGTGATTCTTGGTTGTAATCCCAGTTTGTTTGCTATTTGGAATATCATTTCACAAGTCTTCCAATCCTTTAATATAGAAGTTGCTACATCTTGTATTATCTTCAATCTGGCTCCACTATACTGGAATTGTTTCTTTCTGAATGCTTACAATATTGTCTTCTTGACCTGCAAATTCTGCAATTTGGTTATAATATTCCTGGGAGTTGTCATCTTAGGATCTCTTTCAGGAAGTGATTGGTAGATTCTTTCAATTTCTATTTTGCCCTCTGGTTTCAGAATATCAGGATAGTGTTCCTTGATAATTTCTTGCAAGATGATATTTAGTCTATTCTTTTTGATTATGACTTTCAGATAGACCAATAATTTTTAAATTATCTTTCTTGAATCTAGGAAAGTTCAGTTATTTTTCCTGGATCCAGGTCAGCTTTTTTCCCCAATAAGATATTTTACATTGTTTTCTTTATTTTCATTCTTTTATTTTATTGTTTCTTGATTTCTCATAACTCATCAGTTTCCATTTGTTCAAATCTAATTTTTAAGTAATTATTTTCCACAGTGAACTTTTGTATCTCCTTTTTAATCTGGCCAATTTTCCTATTTAAGGTATTTTTCTCCTCATTAGCTTTTTGTACTTCCTTTTGCATTACTCTCATTTCTGTTCCTAATTTTTCTTTTACCTCTCTCACTTGATTTTCAGAATCCTCTTCCATGCCCTGAAAGCAATCATTTTTTTGGAGGCTTTTGATGTAGGACTTTGTTTGTTTTTTTTTGACTTTGTATGACTTTGTTATTTTCTTCTGAGTGTGTTTTGATCTTCCTGGTAACTATAGTAATTTCTATAGTCAGAATCTTTTTCTTTTATTTGCTCATTTCTTCAGTTATTACATGGTATTGGACTTTTTGTTAAAATGCCAATGAAAAAGAAATTAAAGCAATAATTAGGAGCTATTCTGCCCAACTATATGGCAGTACATCCAACAATCTAAAAAATGGTTTAAATTTTTACAAAAATATAAATTGTCCAGATTATCAGGAGAGGAAATAAATTATTTAAATAGTCCCATTTTAGAAAAAGAAATTGAACAAGCCATTAATGAACTCCCTAAGAAAAAATCTCCAGGGCCAGATGGATTCACAAATGAATTCTACCAAAAATTTAAAGAATAATTAATTCCAATACTATGTAAACTATTTAGAAAAATAGGTAAAAAGGAGTTCTGCCAAATCCTTTTATGACACAAATATGGTACTGATACCTAAAACAGGAAGAGCCAAAACAAAGAAAGAAAATTACAGCCCAATCTCCCTAATGAATATTGATGAAAAATTTTAAATAAAATATTAGCAAAGAGATTTTAACAACTTATCAGCAGGATAATACACTATGACCAAGTGATAATGATACTAGGAATGCAGGACTGGTTCAATATCAAGAACACTATTACCATAATCAACTGTATCAATAACAAAACCAACAGAAATAATATGATAATCTTAATAGATGCAGAAATAGCTTTTGACAAAATACAGCACCCATTCCTATTAAAAACACTAAAGAACATGGGGATAAAGGGAGCTTTCCTTAAAATAATGAGCAATTTCTATCTAAAACTAAAAGGAAGCATTATTTATAATGAAGAGAAGCTAGATGCATTCCAAGTAAGATCAAGAGTGAAACAAGGATGCCCATTATCACTATTATTATTCAACATTATATAGGAAATGTTGGCTTTAGCAATAAGAAAAGAAAAAAGAAATTAAAGGAATTAGAATATGCAAAGAGGAAATAAAATTATCATTCTTTGCAGATGCTATGATATAGTTAGAGAATCCTAGAAAATAATTCAAAACCCTACTGGAAACAATTCACAGCATTAGCAAAGTTGCAGGATATAAAATATACCCACACAAGTCATCAACATTTCTATATATTACTGACAAAGCCCATCAACAATAGATAGGAATAGAAATTCCATTTAAATAATACAATACAATTGTATACAATACAAAATACAATTTGGGGGTCTATTTATGAAGATAAACTCAAGGGCTATGTGAATGCAGTTGCAAAACACTTGTCACACAAATAAAGTCAGATCTAAGCAACTGAAAAAAATATCAATTGCTCATGGATAGGCTGAGCTAATATAAGAAAAATGACAGTTCTTCCTAAATTGGTCTACTTGTTCAGGGCCGTATAAATCAAACTGCCAAAAACTAGAAAAAATAATTATAAAATTCATTTAGAAGAACAAAAGGCTAAGAATGTCATGGGAATTAATGAAAAAAAATATAAAGTATGGTCGCTTATTAGAATCAAATCTAAAACTATATTATAAAGCAACAGTTATCAGAATCATTTGGCACTGGCTAAGAAATAAAACTGATGAATCAGTGGAATAGATTAGATACATATGACACAATAATCAAGACCTATAGTAATCTAGTATTTGATAAAACTTTAAACATCAGCTTCTGGAATAAGTACAGAAAAAGTTACAGAACACCTGCAAAAGGTACTGTGCCATTAAGGGGTGGGTTGGTTCTTTGAAAGCCCCCATAGTTGTGAATCATAAAGCACTTGAAAGAATTGCAAATCAGCCCTTACAGACTCAGATGTTGCTTGTGAATTGGCAATGAAATAAATCAGAGGGAAGAAGGAAGAGGAAAGAGGTCAGAGAATGCAACTGCCTCTCAGTCTCTTTGTATCTTTCTTATCCTCTTAACATGAAGAAAACTATTCTGTTGGTCAGAATTAGATTTCCAGCAGCCACTAGCAGGTGGCTCCCATAACAAATGGCACCCAACATGGGCCACAATAAATTAAAGAAACAAAGAAGCAGCAGTACTGGAGAGCTGTTCCTGAGTAGGATCGTCCCAGGAGACAACTTTGCTTACATTAAATTTAAAAAGTTTTTGCACAAGTAAACCAACAGAAACAAGATTAAAAGGAAAGTACAAAACTGGGAAAAAATCTTTACAGCCAGTGTTTCTGATAAAGGTCTCATTTCTAAAATATTTAAAAAACTGTGTCAAATTTATAAGAATACAAGTCATTTCCAATTGATAAAAGCTCAAAGTATATGAATAAACAATTTTCAGATGATAAAATTAAATCCATCTATAGTCATATGAAAAAAGCTTTAAATCACTATTGATTTGAGAAATTCAAATTAAAACAATTTTGAGGTACCATCTTACACCTCTCAGATTGGCTAAGATGACAGGAAAAGATAATGATAAATATTGGAGGAAATGTGGGAAACTTGGGACATTAATACATTGTTGGTGAAATTGTGGAATGATCCAACTATTGTAGAGAATAACCTGGAACTATGCCCAAAGAACTATCAACTGAGCATACCCTCTAACCCAGCAGTGCCACTACTAGTTCTATTTCCCAAGGAAATCATAAAGAAAGGAAATGGACCCACATATGCAAAACTGTTTGTAGCAGCACTTTTTGCAGTAGCAAAGAATAAGAAAATAAGTAGATGCCCTTCAATTGGGGAATGACTGAATAAATTGTGGCATATGAAGATAATGGAATATTATTAAGCTAATTTTAGAAAGGCCTGGAAAGATCTACATTAACTGATGCTGATGGAAACAAATAGAATCAGGAATACATTGTGCACAATAATAATAAGCATGTGTGATGGTCAGCTATGAAAGATTTGGTTCTTCTCAGTGGTTCAATGATCCCAAACAATCCCAATAGATTTTGGACAGAAAATTCCATGTGCCTCCAGGAAAAAAAAACCAAAAACAAAACCAAAAACAAAAAAACAAAAAAACAAAAACAAACTATGGAGATTGAATGTAAATCAACATATACTTTGTTCACTTCTTTTTTGTTTGTTTATTTTTTCTCTTCCATGGTTTTTCCATTTTGCTCTGATTTTTCTCTCTCAATATAAGCTATAAAATAATATGTATTAATAAATTAATTAAAAAATTGTTTGTTAAAACGGTAGAAGGTGCAGTGTTTCAAGCTTCATAGGTTTTGTATAGCTGATTTCATAGAACCTTACTGTTCCTGTGAATTCTAGTGTCTTGGGTCTGTGAGCTAGAAATGTGTCCTATGTTTACATATGGGCAAAACAACAGATTCATATCTCAGGACTAGTAAAGGGATCTACCTCTGGAAGCTCCTACTGCTCCTGATAATTTAGTGACTCCCAAAGACTTCTGGTTTCCTCCTCTCACGCTGTAGTGGGACAAACTTTTCTTGATGAACTTCCAATTCATCCTTGGTTCTGTTGCCTGAGAAGTCTGAAAATCACAGCTGTTGCCACTGACTCTCCCTCTTCCCCTTTCCTCCTCCCAGGGCCTGCTTTTGTTTTGCTGAAGCCAGGATAAACTGGGATTGTACCAACCTTTGCCCTCTTGCAACAAACCTTTCCTGCTGACTTTTCAAATCGTCTTCAGCTGGAAAATTGTATCTGTCTTTTTGTGAGTTCTGACACTAAAATTTGTCTAAAGTCATTATTCAAAGGTATTTGGAGGGATTTGGGGGAGAGCTTCCTTAAGTGGCTACCTTTACTCCATGTTGGCTCTGCCTTCATTTCCTTCACTTTTGAACGCAATTGCTGCTGGAGATCTTCAAGCTTTGTTTTATTTAAATAAAAGATAATTTTTTTGGTTGGTTTGTTTATCCCCAAAATAGAGCCCAGTGGAGCACTTAATATGTGGAGTTTTAATGTGAGGCAACATATTTTCCATTATGACATTGGATTGAGGGATGAATTCAGACACCTGGGTTTTATTGGCAAGCCTGGAGGTGATTGACTAAAACAAAATTTTAGATCCAAATTCAATTCCAAATCCAAAAAAATGATCCAAATAAAAAATAAAATACTCTCTTTTCTTCCTTTTAAGTAATAGCCTTTTATTTTCAAAATATATGCAAAGATATTTTTCAACATTCACCTTTGCAAAACCTGTGTTCCAAATTTTTCTCCCTCACCTACCTCCATCCTTTCCCCTAGATAGCAAGTAATCCAACATACAATTCTTCTACATATATTTAAATGAGATAATATAAATTGCTTTCATAATGAGATATCATGAGATATTATAGAAATGTTAGTTATTTTTCTATTCAGAAATCTGAGTACTATAGGGAAAAGACTGCAAGATTTGAAGTTAGTTAAGGAGAGGAAAAGATTTTAGTCCATTTCATAGCCAATGAAATGCTCCTTTCACACAGCATAGTTTGGGATTGAGACTCAACATATAGACATATTCCATATCTCCATAAATGGTACCAACCTTCATCAACCTTAACGTCTACACTCTGTATTCCAAAAATTTTCAGGAAGCTGCATTAATAAGAGATTGAAATGTGTTTGGGGATACATAATTTTGCAGCTCAGAGGCAATGTTATAGCAAGCTGTTATTTAGGAGAGATTGCTCTTGGGAGAGAGTAGTAAGGGCAGAATAATCTAGGCATTTTAGATCATGACAGTATTGTGTATGTCAATAGAAAGAATCATTCTAGGATGTTTGTTGGAGCAGACAAGGCCCTATTAATACTGGATTTAGTAGACAGGAATAGAAATTAAGCCTTTAATAAAGCATAAATGGTTTAACAAAGCTGAAGAAAATCAAAAGTGATAATGGAGTATATCAGCAATTGACAGTTTGTTGTGCTTAGCACATGACCCAGGAAAGTATATATTAGCTATAGTTACTTCTCTTTCTTAAAAGGTCATTGCTTGTTAGAAGTATAGATCCACACAGAAGAAAAAGACAGCAATTTTTGATTGGAAGCCCCATAATTTAAACTTTAATATTTGCTTCTTACGTTATATATTCTTCCTAAATATGGAAAATCGCATTTTAAAAAATCCCAAAGGAAGATTTTCCTCTCCTAAACTACTCTTCATCTTATCTTCCTCCACAGATTTCTAGAGTAAGTAGTAGGATGTAAGCCAGGATGCTTTTTTTCACAAAAAAGTTACCTGCACAGTCAAAGGGATGTTTTTGGAATAACCTTGGATTGAATAACACTTTTCAGTTTGATTTCAGTTCTGTTTTCAGTTTCTCTAGAGTCATGGGCTAATCAAATTACTTTTTGCTTGGAACAGGTCATTTAATCCACTTTAATCCATTTGTCTTTCCATGAATTGTTGAATATCATCATTGAATTCTTGCTGCCATTTTATTAGTGTCTATGGATGCTTCCTTGGGGTCAGTAGAAGTTGACATATGCCATATTTTATAAATAGGTAGACTGGAAGTTGAATAGATTAATTTGAAAGCTAAATCTGTGGCAGGGCAAAGACTCTGTTCCTAGATCTTCCAGCCAAACATTTTGCACTTGAGCCAAGAAAGCATTTCCCAAGCTTAGACAGCTCTTTTGTGTATATCTCTTAGGTTTGCCAAGAGGAGTCTGTCAAAATAAATTGTATATTATAAATTTTTTTGGGGGGGTTTGAGGCTGTAAGGAGGAAACCAGCTGTTACAAATAGCTTTGGCTAATTTTAAATCTATTCATTATGCATGATTAATTATTGTAGCTCCAAGAGAAATAAATGAACATATTTTCTATAGCACATGTCAAACTCATGTAGGGAATATATTATCTTTGCTAACTTTTACCTCCCTTCATTTGTTTTTTTTAATGAGAAAATATCCTAGAAAATTGCTGAAATTATTTGACTCATTATTAGTTATTCTAAAAACTATAGTATCTTAACATTTACAATAGTGAACTTATTCTAAAGGACTTGAATTTAGATAAGCTTGTCTTTGGTCAAAGATGTTATGAGCATATTGTTTTTCTAAGCATATTTTGCAAATCATTTTTCTTGTATTTGCTGTTGATTATTTACTATTCCCTTTTTTTGTTTTTGTTCGACTGATTCTTGAAGTCTTTTTTTTATAAAGCTTTTTATTTACAAAACATATGAGTGACCTTTCAACATTGACCTTTGCAAAAACTTTTTTTCCCCCAAGCTTTTCCCCTCCTTCCCCCCACCCCCCACCCCTAGATGACAGGTGATCTAATACATGCTAAATAGGACAAATTATATGACAAATACAATACATGTATACATATCTATACAGTTATCTTACTGTACAAGAAACATCAGATCTAGAAAGAGAAGAAGGAAAAAACAACCTAAGAAGGAAAACAAAATGCATGGAAATATTCACAGAAAGCGTTAAAATGCTGTGTGGTGGTTCACTCAGTTCCCACACGCCTCTCTCTGGATGTATATGACTATCTTCATCGCAGAACAACTGGTTTGAATCACATAATTGTTGAAGAGAACCATGTCCATCAAAATTGATCATCGTATAGTCTTGTTGCTGTGTATAATGTTCTCCTGGTTCTGCTGATTTCACTCAGCATCAGTTCATGTAAGTCTCTCTGAAATCCTCTCTGAAATCCTCCTGTTGGTCATTTCTTACAGAATAATAATATTCCATAACATTCATATACCATAATTTATTCAGCCATTCTCCAATTGATGGACATCTTTTCAATTTCCAGTTTCTAGCCACTACAAAAAGGGCTGCCACAAACATTTTTGCACATGTGGGGCCCTTTCCTTCCTTTAGGATTTCTTTGGGATATAGGCCCAATAGAAATGCTGCTGGGTCAAAGGGTATGCACTGTTTGATAACTTTTTGAGCATAGCTCCAAAATTTACTATTCCTTTATCACTCTATTATTCAGAAGAAGACATTCATCTGATAGTCTTCTCAATTTTTTTCTTGGTAATCCCTTTTAAAAAAACTAGTGGAGAAAATGATGTAACACAAGGGTTAACTTAGTGACCACCAGAGGCACCAAAAAAGGGCTATTTGAGCTGATTGCCTGGGAATCATATATAGGAGACAGTTAAAGACCTTCTTTCTTCCACTTCCCATTTCAGAAAAGCAATGTTTATTAAATAAATGTGTTACTTGTTGAACTGGTGGATGACAGCAGGGAAGACAATGAGAATCTGAGTTGTAGACAGGGACTTAATCAAATGTGAGTTAAAGATCCTAAGAGAGGATTACTCAAAGATAATGGTTTGAGACAAAAGGGGAAAAAATGAAAAAAAAAAAACAGTAGTTTGCATCTAAGCTGGAGAAAAGTAATGTAGATACTTCAAGAATGAGCAAATGGCAAACAGTTATTTAGTGACATCATGAGGGACATGTGTTTTTTTTTTCTGATTAGGCATATTTTTATGATGCTACCACTCTCCCATATAAATGATTTACAAGTGGTCAGTGCTAATTAATCTTGGACCTTGGCATTTTCTCTCACCCAAACTACTTTTCCCCTTCCTAATTCCCCTCACCCTCTTAAGCTATTCTTGAATTCTAGTCCTGTGGCATTCCTCATTAGCATTTTCTTCAGAGGGTGGGTAGGAAACAGGAATCAAAATCCAATTAGTCACTTTCACTGTTCATTAAAATTTCTGATAAAGATTACTTGAAGAAGGTGGCTGAAATAGGTGAACAGATAGCTTAAATGAGGAATGAATACAATACTTCAGTTTTGCCACATTTTGCTCAGCCCATGCCATGGTAGGTAGGTATATCCTCTTTACAGATCATTTTATGCTTATATTGCAGTGCTGTTTTCACAATTACACCTCCCCCTTAGCTCTATTTGAAAATAGATGAATGCATTCATGGAGTATGCAAGCTCTCAAATCCTACAAGTTCTTTTGCTTATCTTTTGATCAATATGATTTGATCAATGATGAATATGAATTAGCTCTTCTATCAGAAAAAAGAGGAAGGATAAGAAAATCAGGTTAATTTTCTTATGTTTTGAAGGATAATATTAGAAGAAAAAGGATATCTGATTGTGAATACAGATGGACAAAATGAATTCTCTACATAACTGAGTGATTCATAGGATAATATGCATCACAAGAAATGATCCTGGGTTCTTAGACTAAGTTAATGTAAAGTATAGTATGACAAGTAGTCATCTTGTGATGGATGGATTGTAGCCTCTTATCCAAAGACCATCTTAGGTTAGGTGATATCTTTAGTTTATATCCACATTGATGAAATCATGACTCTTTAAAATATTGAAGTAACTCTCTCTCTCTCTCTCTCTCTCTCTCTCTCTCTCTCTCTTTCTTTCGCTCACACACACACACACACACACACACACTTTCCCTTCCCCCCTCTCTCTCCCTCCTCTTTTTTTTCTCCTCTCTCTCTGCCTCTCTTTGTCTGTCTCTGTCTGTCTGTCTTTGTCTCTCTCTGTCTCTGCTTCTATGTCTCTGACATGGAAACTACAACATTTAAAATTAAAGGGAGGGAGGAAGAAAGGGAAAAAAAGAAAGAAAGGAATGAAGGAAGAAGGAGAAGGGAGAAAGAGAAAGAAAAAAGTATTTATTAAGCCCCCACTATATACTAGGCATTGTGCTAAGCACTTTATCAATATGATTTAATTTGATTCTTAAAACAACCATAAAAGATAGGTGTTAAAACTACCATAAAATGTATTTTGTACATGAGAAAACTGAGGAAAACAGAGGTTAAGTGGCCTGTGCAAGGTTATATAGAGCAAGTATTCAACTGCAGGTCTTTAGATACCATACCCCTCCTCCCCAATTTTTTCACTAAATTCCAGCCTAGCCTGTGAGTAGCTATGAAATAGTTACATGTGAGGCTCTGTGCTAGTCATTTGAAATTCAAAGAAAAAAGACCATGTTCTTAATGAGTTGATATTTTTCTAGAGAGATATAATATGCAAACATCAACATAGCCATATCAATGGGGGATGTTACCAGCCAGAAGGATGGAGAAAGAGTCCTTGAGAAGGAACAAACTCTTGAAGAAAGCTAAGTATATGAAGAGACAGAGGGGAGGAGGTTGTACATTCCAAGCAAGCAGTTCAGTCTTTGGAAAGCACCTTAGAGGATAGCAAAGAGGCCAATTTGTCCAGAGTGTAGATCATGGGAAGGGGAGGAATAGGAAATGAGCCTGGAAAGGTAGCTGAGAGCCAGGCTATAAAGGGAATAAAATTTCAACATGTTTTCCCAGCAATAACAAGAAGTCACTCTTTAACAGAGGAGGAACAGAGATTTGTACATTGATAGTTGCACAGATGCTGGATTTCTCTTTGTATCTCTGATTCCTTGAATGATTATTGATTGACAGGATTTGGGGAAACCACAGAGGAGGCTATTCTAAATAGTCCAAGTAAGTGGTGATGAGGGCCTGAAATGAAGTTGAAACTGGAGATAGTGAAGGGCTCATACCAAGTATGAGACATATGAAGTTGGATTCTCCTTAGCAACCGATTTTATTGTGGGAGAAGGGTCAGTAAGAAGGGAAAGAATAAAGGCAGTGATAACCAAGGATGAGAATCTGAGTATCTGGAAGGAAGGAAATTATGGGGACTATGCTTGTAGAGAGTATGCTAATAGAGAAGGATAATTGAACACACACACACGTACCCAAACAGAAACACGCACACCGCACATGCACACATATTTGACCTGTTTTGCTTGAATAATTCTCTCAATATTCCATTATATTTGTAAGACAGGATCTAGAGGCCTCGTACTATTGCCATTTACTCCCATTTTGGGAAATATCTGCAGAAATTCCAAAACAACTTGATGTGATGGAAGAAGCATTAGATCCCAAGCCAAAGAACTAGGTTACAAATCTTGATTTTGCTGCTTACTACCTGTGTGACCTTAAAAAAACACTGGACTGTTCTGGACCTCAATTTCATCTTCAAAAAATGGTGGCTGGACCATATGATCTCTAAAGCCCCTCCCAGCTCTATTGTGGATTTAATTCTTATAATGCCAAATACCCAGATAGGCTGTTTGTTTTTTTGCCTACAATTCAGTAGGTTTCATTGATGAACTTGGCTCCTAATGCTCATGACTTCCTAATACCTAATGTATGCCAGGATCTGTTTAACATCACACTGTGAGAAAATAATGTGGGTTTATTATGTATAACTGAAAAGTGGTCTAGAGTTAAAGACCTTTCTTTCATTTACAGCCAAGTTCCCTGACAGCTCTAAAAATTTAAATCTGCCTTTCAAATACAGGCAGATCCCAATTTACAGAAATAAAACGAAATAAAAAACTCCCCAAAACAAAACAAAAAATCCAAAACCCCAAAACAACCCTCCCAAACAAACAAAAATTTGAAAGAAAAGGGGAGAGTATAAAACTGGAAAACCTTAAGCTCCATCTAGACCTTCAGTTATTTAATTATTTATTGAGAAAACTGAGGAACCAACTGGAGATTGATCTTTAGTAAGTACAGAAAGGGACTTTCTGTTATGAAATATAGAATGCTAGCTTATATGATTCAATTTTGGAGATGTCTTTTCTTGTTTTCTTATCTTAATAAGATGTGGTAAGATGTATCACAGAATTTAAGTTTTCAATTTTTAAAATCCACCATAAATAATGAAGGATTAAGCTTTCTCTTAGGTAAAGATAGACCATTAATATTACTAGTGGCAAGGGATAGTTATCTTAAAAGCAAGACCAAAGCCCAACCTACTAATAACATTGAACTGCCACTGTAGGAGTTTAAGGAAAGGGAGAAGCATTCATTGAATCCCATGTTAAAACTTGAAACATACTTTCCCACAGAAATAGAAGTATGTTGAAATCTATTTCTGATACATTAAAGATTAAAGTAAAATATCTGAGTTGTCCTGGGAGTTTATCTGCCATGCATACAGCATTGTTTCCATAGGGAACTGGATTCTGAGTTCCAAACAATCAATCTGAGAAAATAACTTCTAAAACACAATCCAGTTGTAAAGATTTCCTGCTCCCCAGATAGTCATAAAATCAGAGGAAATAAGATGGAAAAATACTCTTGCAATTAAACATCTCTTTCTATAAATGCATTAGTTCTAAGAAAATAAGGGTAACAGAGAAATGATTACCTTCTCTCCTATTATTCCAGCAATTTTATGATTTCTTATAACATTCAGCAAAGGTTACCCATGTGGTGCAATTTCAGAGACAGAGGAAAAGTTACATGACCTTCCTTCCTTCCAATCATTTCTCCATCTACTAGCTTATATGTAAAATGTCATCAGTATGGCCTAATTAGTTTGATCAGCAAATTTCGGTGACTATTATTAATAGGTTACAGGAGAGATAATACTATTCTAGTATTGCTAGAATAGCAAAATTCTTCCTTTGCTCTACTTCCACCTACTAGGACAGTCATTCTTTCTCTGTGTCACATTTGGTCATAGTTTGGATCCTGATTGATTCAGATTGAATATAAATTTCTGCTTTGGTTAGAAACCCTGAGGATCTTGCCCTCCCAGATTCATTCATTTATTACCTTATTTATTTAAACTTTTTTAGACTAGCCTAAAGGAGATTCTTCATCTCAATTGCTACCTAGCCTTAATCACTGAATGAATATGGCCTCAGTCAAACTGATAACTTGTTGAAGTACTTAGTTTAAAAAGACCAAAGTCTCCAATTTTATCCAGGGCTATCTCCAGTAACTCTGATCTATAGTTGACCATTGGACTCAGATGACTCAGGAAGGATAAATGAGGCAAATAACCGTGCCCCGTCCTCCCTCACTTAAATCCAATTCACTTCCATGTTATGGTATCACCTCCCTGATGTCATGGTCCTCATTGAGAGAACTAAAGACAAACAACAATTCCTCCTTGGCATGCCTCCAGGGTGAAGAATTGGGATTTCCTCAGAAGGAAGGAAGGTATTATAACTCACTATTTTCAGAGTTCAGATAACTCACTGATCATGGGCTCTCAGCTGTACTAGTCAATTTACTTCTTTGCTGCCATGTTTCTATGCTGTTCTTTTAATAGGCTGAGCTTGGACCACCATAGTTACTTTATTTCTAGCTTCAAGTCTACTAATGACCAGTTAAAGTAGTATTATGTTCTTTTAGGAAAAGGCAATGGCCCTTATTCTAAAATTGACCAAAAAACCAAATCCAACAACAGCAACAATCACAAAAAGTCTTTTCTCTCCATCTTTTTCTTTTAAAAGATGTTCCAGGGTTATATAGAGCAAGTATTCAACTGCAGGTCTTTACATACCATACCCCTCCTCCCCAATTTTTTCACTAAATTCCAGCCTAGCCTGTGAGTAGCTATGAAATAGTTACATGTGAGGCTCTGTGCTAGTCATTTGAAATTCAAAGAAAAAAGACCATGTCCTTAATGAGTTGATATTTTTCTAGAGAGATATACAAACATCAACATAGCCATATCAATGGGGGATGTTACCAGCCAGAAGGATGGAGAAAGAGTCCTTGAGAAGGAACAAACTCTTGAAGAAAGCTAAGTATATGAAGAGACAGAGGGGAGGAGGTTGTACATTGTTTTCTTGTTTCTTTTAAGAGAATTTTCTTTTCTTTTCTTTTAAGAATTTTTCTTTTATATCTCATAATGACAGGTGGTAATGAAGAACAATAAATTCTGATTTCTGGTCTCTCTTCTCCTTCTTCTTTATAGCAACAAATGCGAGAAGAAAGCAAAATATATCTCCTCTACTCCTTGTTAGCAGCAAGTGGCAATATAGAGATTGTCAGCCTTCCTTTAGTCAACAAAATCTACTTGGCAATAAGTCACAGCCTCTAATTCTTTTACTTTATTTTTTAATTTTTCCATAGCCTGGATTCCCTTTGATAGTAACCTCACTTGATTTTATATTTATAAATCAAATTATTATCTTTCATTAACAGGTAAAGTTTAATTATTCCACAATCATAATGTATGTTAAATTCCCCCAATTATTAATGTCAGTTTCTTTTAAATTTTTATATGTAAATATGAAATGTAAAACACGAAATTAGATTTTTCCTGAATTGACAACAAAGTCATAAAGCTTGTTATATGCAATTGAGAAACTGCTATCTCAGAATACTGAGAAAGATAAGACTCAAAGAAACTTACACTGTTATCAACTGTTTTTCATCATTTACATAGGAATATAAATAAGCTTATCATTTTTTCTTAATTTTTCTTCATATTCATCTTTGTAGGTTGCTGTACCCCTTGGGAAGGGATCTTAAATCTTAGTTGCAAGAGCATCTTCCAAGAGTTCAAGCCTTAAGTTGAAGGATTTTAGGATTGGCTTAAAATACCATAAAGGCTGAAATCTGTATTTAGTGAGTTAGCTCTATTCTTTCTCTTGCATACTTTTCTAATTTTGAATGTATTTAAAAATTTGAAATGAAACATATTCCCTGCAATGGCAAAAGTTATATTAGTCAATGACATAAATCCAACTGGTCCCATTTCACTTGCTCATGGAAAACTACTTAAAATATATCCCTTGTGATGAAAAATGAACAAACTGTTGTTTGATAGGTTACTCCCTCTTTCTCCATCACCCTCTTTATTTAATCACCAAGAGTTTCAAAGTTTCATTTTCTTGGGCTGTGCACATCTTTCCTCCCCAGAGCTCATTTTGAAAAGGTTGTTCTCAGAGAGGCTAGAAATCAATGTGATCAGATTGGAAAATCTATGTTTCTTGACAGGTAAAATACAACTCAAAAAAATCTCATTCTCTATCAACAACACCCCCTGTGGGGAAATGTGCATTCCTTAAATGACTAAAACAATGTTGAAGATACATAAATATAAAGAGACAGAGCTCCTGCCCTGTCAATGTAAGGTAAGAATGTTAAATAATTAAATGACATTAACTGGCATCTGTATATCATGTTATAGCTATAAAGCACTTTTTACATATCTGACCTCTTTTAATTCTCATAGCAACCAGGTGAAACAGACAGTAAAAGTATTAGTAGTTACATTTTATAGATGATGAACCTAAGGCTTGAGCAGGTGAAATCAATCACCCAAGAAGCAACTATAAGTGACAGTTAGGAATTGAATCAGTATTTTCCAGTAACAAACTAGGTTATGACCACATGCCAACTCTTCCTTTTCTCCATAAATGTTCATTTTGGCAATATCTAATTATTAATAGCATCACTTGTTATTTCAAATTCTCCCAGCACTACCCTACTTCTTCCTTTTGAGCCTGCCAACATCATCAACTCCTTAAATGGAATACAGAATCACAGAAATTCCAGAGTTGGAAGGGACCATCTAATTGAACTTGTATCCAAAAGAAACTCTTACAATTACATACCTGACAAGGGGTGTTAGATCTGTTGGAGAACTTCCAATCAGTAGGAACCCATCATCTCTTAAGGCAACCTATTTTGGGGGACAGTTCTAATTATTAGTAGTTTTCCTAATAGTTTTCTTAAGGCTAAATTGTTTTCTTTCCCATTTTTACCCATTTTTCTTGGTTCTGCCCTATGCCCACCCCTCACTCCCGCCCCAAGTCTTTTTATTTTTAGGATAAACACATCAAGTTGTGTCAACCAATCCTCATAAAGCAGGGACTTAAGACTGTTATCTTCTTCTGAGTTTCTCTAATTTATCAATGTTCTTCCTAGAATGTGGTACCCAGAATTGAATATAATATTCCAGATGTAGTCTGGCCAGAATTTGTACAGGGAGAATATTGGTTTCCTTATTCCTGGAAGCCATACCTTTTGATGCAAGCTACCATATTACATTAGCTCTTTTGGTGGCTATATCACATTGTTGATAGATAGTAAGCTTGAAAGCTACTAAAAATCCAGGTCATTATCAAATAACTTGCTGCATATCCCACATTACTTTACATTGACCTCAATTGAATTCCATCTTATTACATGTAAATTCAACCCAATGGTTTTAACTCCTCAAGGTCTTTTTAGATTCTGACTCTATCATTCAGTAGATTAAATATTCATAATTTTATATAATCTGTAGATCTGGTAAACATGCATTTTATGCCTTTAACCAAATTATTCAATACAATGACAAATGCCATATGACTAAGCACAAATTCCTATAGCATGGTACTGGAGATCTTCCAAAAGCATACCACTGTACCAAATCAATAAATTCTAGTAGCTTCATATAATCACCACATTCCAATATAAAACCCTCAACTTGGCTTTAAAGCAGTTCATAAACTGATCCTTTCTAGTCTTTTTGATTATTAACACCAATATCATCTCTTCAAATCCATATTCTACTTACCTCCTAGAATACTTCTTTGAACTATGCACATTTTGTGTGATTATTATCTTCAACTCAGTAGTATAAAATCGATGAAATACTGTGACCCTGTGTGTGTTGGTTCTGGGGATATACCTTGTTATGCTTTAGTTTTTATTAACTTTGTTCTCTTATTTGCTCTGATATAACAAAAGCGTAAATAAAGTCCTATAAATTGTGATTTTGAATAGCTGTTGACCCAAGTTTTCCTTGTACATGGATTGTATCCTCTAGGGACTCATATTTAAGAGGTTCTAGGCTAATTATGATTTAAATATAAATTAGATTTCCCTTAGAAAATTGATCATTAATACCTTTTGACCATCTATCATTTAGGATATGACTCACGCTTATACATTCGAATCAGATCATTATCTAGCTTGATTTTCATTTTTTTTTCTAAGTACAGAGAACCATATAGTTTGAAAGTAGAGGTCAAATAGTCATCCACTTTCTGCTGAAAGACTTCCATTCATAAGGGTATGCACTTTTTTTTTTTCAAGGCAGTCCATCCATCTTGGGACAGCTCTTTTTTTTAGGAAGTTATGAAATATATTGAATTGAAATCTGTATGTCTGTAACTCTTATTCATTATTCCCAGTTCTCTTTGGAGCCCTATAAAACAAGTCAAAACCCTCATCCAGTGAATAGCCCTTAACTATTTGAATAAAGTGGCCCAAGGCTATAAAACCATTTATACTCTTTGATCCAGCAATATCATTACTAGGTATATATCCCAAACAGATCATTAAAAAGGGAAAAGGACACACGTGTAAAAATTTTTATAGCGTTTCTTTTTGCAGTGGCAAAGAGTTGGGAATTGAGGGGATGTTTATCAATTGGGGAATAGCTAAAAAGTTGTGGTATGTAAATGTAATGGAATACTATTGTTCTATTAAAATGACGAGCAAGCACATTTCAGAAAACCCTGAAAAGACTTACATGGACTGATGCTGAATGAAATAAGAAGAATCAGGAGAACATTTTACACAGAAATACCAACAACGTTGTGCAATGAATGATAACCTTTGACGATCTTAGTTTCTCAGCAATACAGTGATCCAAGACAATTCCAAAAGATGCATGATGAAAAATGCTATGCACATCCAGAGAAAGAATTGTGGAGACTGAATACAGATCAAAGCATACTATTTTTTTTAATTTTAACTTTTGCTTTTTCTTTCTCCTGCTTTTTCCCTTATGTTTTGATTTTTCTTTTATATGATTAATATAGAGATATGTTTAACATGATTGTATATGCATAACTGTTATCAGTTTGCTTTCTGTTTTAGGGAGGGAGAGGGAAGGCAGGGAGAGAAAAAAATTTTGGAATTCGAAATCCTATAAAAATGAATGCTATAAACTATCTTGGTGCAGCTAGATGGCTCAGTGAATAATACAGCACTGATCCTGGAGTCAGAAGGACCTGCATTCAATTTGACCTCAGACACTTAATTATCACTAGTTGTGTGACTGGTACAAGTCACGTAATCCCAATTGCCTCAACAAGAAAGAAGGAAAGAGAGAGAGAAAAAAAGAAAGAGAGAGAAAGAGAGAGAGAGAGAAAGAGAGAGAGAGCGGGGGAGAGAGAGAGACAGAGAGACACACAGAGAGAGGCACAGAG
>JAJPUD010003487.1:96201-107793 GCA_023553655.1 Myrmecobius fasciatus
AGAGAGAGAGAGAGAGAGAGAGAGAGAGAGAGAGAGAGAGAGAGAAGGAAGGAAGGAATGAAGGAAGGAAGGAAGGAAAAAGAAAGAAAGAAAGAAAAAGGAGAGAGAAAAAGGAGAGAAAGAAAGGCAGGGAGGAAGGAAAGGAAGAAAGGAAGGAAGAAAGAAAAAAACTATCTTTACATGTAATTGGAAAAAATACTATTAAGAGTGCAAACCCCCCCCAATAATCTTAATCTTTCTATAGTAGTGGTTTTAAATTATTATAAAATAGAAATTTAATTAAAATTATTAATATCTCATATATTGCTCACCCTTGTGCTGGCCACCAGGTGAGGTGTAGAAAGAGTTGAAAAGTAATGTGATGAGAGGAGCAGTAAGAGAGGTATAAGAAAGACAATCTTTGGGAATCATACATAAAATCTAGTTCTTACTCAAGTCCTTTTCTTTTCTAATAGAAGCCATGTTTTGCTTACCATACTAGAGAAGACTTAGGTGATTTTGTACTGTACCCTAGCGGAAAAGTCTGCAAAGTGCAACTAAATAGCTATTAAAACAACTCAAGAAAACTGCTTTTTGTCAACCAAACAGAAGAGAGCAGGAGGTCAGTCCCACTCTCATTGTTACACAGACTTGTTTCTGGTGGATAGTATTTTCATTTTTTGCTGCAAGCATGATTTATGCTCAAATTTCAGCTTGCTGCTGTTTCCACTTCTGAGAGGCTAATATACAAAAAAGGAAAGTGCTTCAGGGAATGCCTACTGCCCAAATCCAATTTTCATACCATTGGCTTGCTAAGAGCATTTGCTGCTGAGAATTTGCTAATGTTATACTGATGTTTAGAAAATTCTTTACAGAAGAATGAAAAGTGCCTGGACTAAGGAGAGGAATTTTTTCTTTTCTTCTTTATGCCCGAAAATCCAGGGAACATTTTAATTTGGATAAATAAAATAACAAATACCCCTGAATCCTTCAATATTTTTTCTTTCTTTTTAGATGCATAGGGATCTCTAGATATGACTAAACAATTTAGTCCTCATAGTTTAGAAAAGAAAATCAAGCTATTATTTCCTCAGAGCAAGTCATCACCACTCCTTAGTCCTCTTGTTGTTATTGTTGTTGGTCCTTTGTTCTGGCAGAGGACCATAACATCAAGGAGGTGATGCCATGGCTTCCAAATGAATTTGATTTAAGTGAGAGAATCCTGGGCAGAATCCTCAGACTCACTTTCTCCTCCAGAACTATCTACCTCCTTTGGCAAGATTGAGATCAGGATGACTGAAGATGGCCCTAATATAGAGGGAACATTGGCCTTTTTAAGCTAAGATCTTTCCCAGGTCTCAGTCTGATTAAGGTCAGGTTCATTCAGTGATTAAGACTATGTAAGAAAGGGGGGTGGCCTCTTTTTCCTAGTCAAAAAAATCAATCTGAAAAAGGAAGACCCTCAAAGTTTCTGGCCAAAACTGAAACAATTGCTATTGACACTTACTTTGAGCCATTAGAGCCCAAACAATGGCCAAATGATGCTTCAGCTATTTTCGGCTAATCAATTAGAGAGTGATTTGGATTTAAGGCTGGTCTTTAAGAAAGACATCTAGCTCCTAAACCCCCAAGATATCTTGTGAGGTTTCAGCTATCAAAATTTATATTCCTTTGGGCAGGTGCCCAAAGATGCCCCCAGATGCAGTGGCCTTTGTTACCCTGAATCATCCAAACTTTTTTTCTTTAGTTTTTTAGATCCATGAGGATATTTAGATCTGACTGAAGTTTAGTCCTCATAGTTAATAAAAAAGACAATCAAGTCATTCTCTCCCTGGAACTAGGTCCTCTTAGGTAAAGAAGAATATATATCATCATCAGAAAATGAGGGGGTGAGGTGGAGATGGGGGCTCGCTATTAAAAGAAAGTGATTAAAAGAGTCTACTTCCTATTGAAGAAAAATCTGGCAGCATGAGATCAACCACCTGACCTAATTTTTCTTGGTCACAGTTTTTTTAAATGTTGACTTTTAAATTCTAATTTGATTATTTTCACTCAATGAAGAGAATCATAAATCTTGAAGGAAACTGAGTGATCCTTTGGCTTAATTTCATTTTAAGAGATGTGATGGAAACCCAGAGAGGTAAATAATTTGTCCAATGTCACACATTTATTGTCAGATAGTCCAAATTCCTTGATTTCTGAACCTATGGATCTTCCTAACACTTAATAACCATGATTTCACTTCACAAGAGTTCCTCTAGATACCCAGAGACTAAAATGTTTTTCAGTTATTCTGACCATAATAGCTTGGTAGGCAGTTAGGTGATATATTGAATAGACCGCTAAGCCTAGAGTCCATAAAACCAGAATCCAAATCCAATCTCAGACATTTGCTAGCTTTGTATATTTTGGTGAAGTACTTAACCTCTATTTGCCTCTGTTTACGTAACTATAAAATGGGAAGAATAATAACACCTACCTTGCAGAGTTGTAAACATCAAATGAAATAATATTTATAAATTGCTTAGCTCAGTGTGTAGCTAGAATGCTATATAAATATAAACTATTATTATTACTTCCTCAATCCACTATGATTATGTTTCCAAGGGTCCAAACCAACTGTCCAGATAATGAAAAACATATGTTGGCAAATGGTTCTTTCATTATCTACGTACTTCTCTGAGTGATGTTTAAAATGAATTTTTTGATTGTTTTGACAGTTTAGAAATTTACCTTTAACCTTTAAATTTTCATCACTTTCCAAGATCTCCAGGATTTTTCATGTTTCCATTATGTCAGATTCTGCTTTGTTGGGTTAAGGACAAAAGATGCTAGCAAATCAGCAAGGTTAAAACCAATGTAATGTTTAATAGCTGCAACTAGAGCTTAATTTTCTTTCTTGGAAATAGTTAGGGAACATATTATTTCTTTTCTTTTTTTTATAAACCTTTTTATTTACAAAACATATGAGTGACCTTTCAACACTGACCTTTGCAAAAACTTTTTTTCCCAAGCTTTTCCCCTCCTTCCCCCCACCCCTCACCCCTAGATGACAGGTAATCTAATACATGCTAAATAGGATAAATTATATGACAAATACATGTATACATATCTATACAGTTATCTTACTGCACAAGAAACATCAGATCTAGAAAGAGAAGGAAAAAACAACCTAAGAAGGAAAACAAAATGCATGGAAATATTCACAGAAAGCGTTAAAATGCTGTGTGGTGGTTCACTCTCAGTTCCCACAGACCTCTCTCTGGATGTGTATGACTATCTTCATCACAGAACAACTGGTTTGAATCACATCATTGTTGAAGAGAACCATGTCCATCAAAATTGATCATTGTATAGTCTTGTTGCTGTGTATAATGTTCTCCTGGTTCTGCTGATTTCACTCAGCATCAGTTCATGTAAGTCTCTCCAATCCTCTCTGAAATCCTCCTGTTGGTCATTTCTTACAGAACAATAATATTCCATAACATTCATATACCATAATTTATTCAGCCATTCTCCAATTGATGGGCATCTTGGAACATATTATTTCTTTCTAGAAGTAAGATAACTTCCAGAAAAACAAAAGGGACCACCTTGTCTCCATATGCTTGTATCTGTTTTACCATATGGAACAGGTAAAGTTGTGGAGCCACAGAGACTATTCCCCCAAACAAAATGATACTTGAGTGGTCACAGGTATGCCAGTCAATCAAATAGCATTTATTAAGCATCTGTTATGTGTGTATGTATATATGTTACCTGTTATCACATTGTGATAAGTGCTGGGGATACTACAGTTTCTCAAGAAGCTCATAGCTCAATGGAGAAGACAACATGGGACTACTATGTATAAAGAAGATAGATACAGGATAAATTGGGGGGATTGTCTCATAAGGAAGGTATTGAGATAAAGGAAAACTAGGAAACACTTATTTCAGAAGGAGAAACAGAGAGAAAAAAAGAAGAGAGGAAAACAAAGAGAGACACAAACAGAGGCAGAGAGAGAGAGACAGAGGCAGAGGAATAGAGAGATAGAGATACACACAGAGACAGAGATACAGGGAGAGACTCCCAGCTATTATTATCCTTAAATATTTGAATGATCATGATGTGAAAGACTAGTCTGATTCTTTGTGACTCTAGCCAATAGAATTAGGACCAAGGGAAAGCATATTTTGGGTCAGTATAAGGAAAAACATGATAATGATTACTCAGATGAAAAAGGCTGTCTCATAAGGTGGTGAATTCCCTGGGATGACTACACGCCAATTCTTAGAGTGTTACTGCATGGGGTGATAGAGTGACCTGCTGCTACCAAAGGGCCTTTCTATCTTTATCATCCCATTATTATGCAGATGAAATGCATTAGAAGAAAAAAAATTAAGCAATATTCTTCACATGAAATCATAGATAATTTAAATAAGCTGTGAAATTTCTATATGCTGATTTATGGTCTTCCTTTCATTATCCAATTATTTTATAAGCACCTTTAGGTCAGATTCCATGTCTTATTCATTTTTTACTGCCTTTTCCATGCCTGCCACATAACATGCAAATAGCAAGCCCAAGGTGAATGTTGGCTGCTGGACTAATAAATATGACCCACAAAACAGACAAACAAGCAAAGCCCTCCCCCCAAAAAACCACACACACCTAAGTATTCTTGGAGAATATCTACATCAAGCCTCTTTGGTGTTTCCCTGCCCCTTAATTAAATTTGTAATATAAATCTCCCCAACTCTTTCTCTCCCCAAGTGAAGTGGCAAAGAAAGCCCAAAATAGCAATATAAAAAAGTCCCTGTGGCAACACTCCTCAGAGATATCTCTAACTCCTACCATATCCAATGGAGTGATTTCCTCTTACCTGAAGCTTTTGTCATGATTATAAGGTAACATCCTATTTAATGCTGGAGAAAAGACTTTCATTACTGGGAAAACTAACAGGAAAACCATGTTGCTGAAAGTTTGATTTTCCAGTCATCTTGATTTCTTTGCAGAGGTTTCCACAGACACCTGTCCATCTTCCCCCATTCTTCCAATCTCTCTATCTAACCTTCTATCTCCCTTCTTTCAATAAAATGATTCATCTGGGAAAATGTAAATTTCTCACTTCAAAGATAAACCTATTTTCTCCTAAAGAAATATCACAAACATTTAATGCAATTTGCAGGATGTGGTTACAGTCCTTAGTCCTTGGAAATGCCTTCTTGGCTGATAGAATTGCTGTGGAATGAATTTCTTAACAAGGGGTTTTTGAACTCGTGTTATCCAGAGGCTGGTCTGGATGGATTTTTTCTTCTTAGAATATATTCCCATGGTACTCCTTGGTGCACCAACAAGGAACGGAGATAGTTAATCAGAAAGAAAGAAACAAGCCTCATCTAAAAAAAGAAAAAAAAACATGAAAATATATCCAAGTCTTCTAAATCTACTATGCTCCCTACTCACTAGAATTTCCTATGATCTATAATTAGTGACTTTTGTACCTGGGTCAAGTGAAAACCTAATGTAGGAGGAGATAGCAAGCACTCCCTGGCATGTTCCCCCTTGGGGAAAAGCGCTCTGAGATACCATAAGGTTTCCAAGATATTAAAGGGGAAGGAAAGAACTTTCCAATTGCTGCTGCTAGGTAAGAATGAGGTTAGGTAGGGGAAGATATTTGTTGGAGATGAGTGCTGTTACTATCCTCTAAATTCTTCACTCTGGGCTAAATCCCCATTGGTTCCACTCTACTATGTCACAGCTCATTTATTCTAACTTAATGCTCTGATTTGAGGAAACTTTCTTTTTTTCAAAGCTTTTCATTTTCAAAGCATATGCATAGATAGTTTTCAACATTCACTGTGGTAAAACCTTGCATTCCAATTTTTTCCCTCTGTTCCCCCCATCCCTCCCCTAAATGACAAGTAATCCAATATATGCTAAACAAATGCAATTCTTCTATGCATATTTCCACAATCACTTGAGGAAACTTTCAGTGAATATGTGGAAAAAGGCTATGAACATCTTTGTGGACTAATTGGTATCTTCCCATCAATGAAAAGGCATCTGTGTTCTAGCTGTAACATGGTCACTTATCTGTTTGCCGCAGAATCTCTCATTCTTTTAATTCACTATCCTTGCATTGGACTTTTATGTTATCAATTATAGTGGAAAGAACAGGTTCAACTGTAACAAATGTTTTATTTGACTTTGTATAAGACACTTGAGCATTGTCCTTCTTGGCCTTTCTTATGAATGATTTGCATGACATTAAAGACCTCCCCATTTCTTTTCCCTATGTACTAGGTTTTACTTTTAATATTTAGAGGGTACTAATTATAGACCCCAGGCTTTCTGTTATCCTTAACTCTTGCTGTGAAACTGGCCCATCTTTTTTCCTTTCCTGATTATCTCCAATGAATTCCCTTATGCCATGTCTTCTGTGGTGGTTATTGCTGGAAATATTCTGTAAGTTACTTGGGAGCACCTTACACTTCTTCGTCCCCTGACTCAATGACAAATTTGATTCTTTAGAGATTGCAATGTACTGGAATTCTCAATTCTAAAGCATTCTCAGAAGATTTTATATATATATATATATACATATATATATATGTGTTTATATATATATGCATATATATATATATATATACATGTTTTTATATCACCTACAGCTCCCAATATATTCTCTCTCCATCTTTCCATCCCTTACTACAATTTTTAAAAAGGAAAAAAAAGTTCAGTAAGATTAACCAGCATATCAACATTATATGTAGTATTCTATACCCATAGTGCCTCACCTCTGCAAAGAAGGCAGGGGGCTGAAATTTCTTTACTGTTCTTTGGAGCAAACCTGGATCTTATAATTCTAAAGCATTCAGTCTTGATTTTGTTGTTATTATTGCTATAGCTATTGTATGTACTATTTTCACAGTGTTATTTCCTCCACTTTATATCAGTTCTTATAAGTCTTATGTTCTTTAAATTCACTATATTCATCATTTCTTAACAGAACAGCAATATTCTATTACATTCATACCATATAAAGTGTTTAGTCATTCCCCAATTATTAATACACTTTGATTCCAGTTCTTAGCTGCTACTAAAGTGCTACTATAAATATTGGAACCTTGAGTATATGCCCAAGAGGGGGACTTCTAAATCAAAGGGACACTTTCTTAGTATAATTCCAGGTTTTTTTTTTGGAATAACTGGATCCATTTACAACTCTATCAGAAGGTCTTTTTCACACCATTTTTGGGAACCCACTTGTATTCAAATATAGGTGTTCAAATACAAGGAAACATCTAAAAACCATTGAAAGTCATGAGTAGCTTCCCAAATGCCCTGTCCTTTACTTTCTCCCTTCCCTTCTTGTTTTACATCTTTGCTCCCCTTTCTACAATCTTCTCAAGTGGGAATTTTTGACATATTTAGTCAGCCAACCCTAGAAGAATGTAAGACCTGAGGTAAATCACACTTTGCAGGTTACCTGTTGGTATTAGTTTGGTTTTCTGATTTTGCATGGGAAATCTGACTAAAAACATCAAGGGCAGTAAGGAAGGAGAAAGCAGTCAGAGAATGGAGTTATAGGTGTGAAAATGTGCAAAGGGACCAGATGCCTGTGTTGCCTTGGTGACTATAGAGGTAGGAGATTACTTACTTACTGATACTAAGTGTATTGCTGATTACCCTGCAGAATGAATTCCATGGTATTACCTTTAGACTTTGGAGATTGGTAACTGGTCCAGTAAAAAGAAATCAAGGTTTTGGAATCCAGATCCCAGCTAGGGCACTTTCTGTATGATCTGGGAGAAGTTATATTCTTTGAGCCCCAGGGCCCTCAATGATAAAATAAGGCTAGTAATATTAATGTGAGAGACAGTGTAATAAATAGAGGAAGTTAACTGCTAGTCTTAGCTCAAATCTCATCTTTCATGTTTTTTAACTAGGTAACTCTGGGTTAACATTCAACTTTTCTAAACCTCTATTTCCTCATATGCAAAATGAACTTAAACTACCTGTTCTATGAAAATTGTATTCCAGATACTAAATGTAAAGAGCATGGATATGGAATACTGGACCTAATATCAGAATTTTCTATATATTTGTTGACTTTATACAATTTATTTTTCTCTATTTCATTCTTTGTTATAAGAAATGACTCTGGGATGGAAGAATACATTGGGAAATAGAGATGATCTAAAAATATTATAAGTAAACATTTCTTTAATGCATAGTAATAAAAAATACCTTTTTAACTTAACTTCCAGAGTAGTGAAGAGAGTCAAGTAAGTTAATGTTAAGCCATTTACAAATTTTAAATCACTGTGTATGTAAATGTTAGTGTTAATTTTTACTCAATAATAAGAGGCACCATGATCCAGGGGATAGAGAACTGTCCTTGAAGTCAGAAATACTTAGCTTCAAGTTCTGCCTCTGATAAATTGATTTTGTAGAGAAAGTGCTGATCTTAATTAATGGAAGGAGATTCCTTCCGCTGGGGTTCTCTAGATCAATGAAATCATATGTCTAGTTATTGCTGCTACTACTAATACTATTACCACCATTATTACTGCTACCACTATTACCAATTCTACTGCCACTGTTCCCACTATTACTACTACTACTATCACTGTAGCTGCTGCTGCTACTACTACCATTATTACTTTTCCTTTTCTATCCCTCTTCCTTTACCCCCTTTTTACAAAAAACTACTGTGAAAATCTTATGAGAGATAATATATAAATTGCTTTCTAACTTTAATGAACTTAATAAAGATAAATGCTTATCATGGTTCTTAATTTTTGCCTTAAAGTCTCCAAATTAACCCACCTGCCTGGGTTCCATAGTAGCAAAGTCTTCTCTCCCAAACCAAGGGCCATAGCAGTGGTTTGATTTGCCATCCTTTAGGATGAATGCACTTAACTTTTTCATGTGCATCATAGACTTATTGAGCAGTCTGGAATCTATGGACCTTTATCAGAATAATGTTTTTAAATATATACAATAAAATATACAGGATTACACAAAACCCAATTTTATTAAAACATAGTTATCAAAGTTATTTTAAAAACAAGTTCAAGATCCCCATATTAAGAACTCCAGCTTAGGGACAGTACCAGAAATCAAGGAACCTTTGGAATTGTTGTTGTTGGGTTGATTTTTTTTTAATAGGGATTTGGGATTCTTCAGATGCCTTTAAGAACACAGGATATGTGTATTGAAATGAATCTCTAGAGATAGCACATTGCCTATTAAGTTAAGCTATGCATAAACAGAACAGCTTTGCCCTATAGTGCCTCAGAGAAGGCTTTTTATCCACTCAGGGAATCAGGCCAGTGGAGTTGAACATTCTTAGTTCTCACAGCAAAAAACAAAAACAATATCCAAAAACCCTTCCTGAAACTGGGTCCCCAAGAAACAAAGGTGACTGAATGGGGCCCTCAGGGTAACGAATCTTTATGTTATTCTGTAACCAGGACATTGGAGATCATTTAAAGGGTCATGATTTTCAGATTGCCTTAGATGAGACTGCGCCAAAAATGTATATTCAACTATTCAACCATCCTATTTCTGCGTGACTCATTCCATTTGAAGGCTATTCACTTGTCCCTGGCTAACTGGAGCAAATAGAACTTGCCTCTTTAGCAAAGGATTGTGTTCAGGGAGACCAGCTGTTTCATTTTTCCATGTCATTGATGAGGAGAAACAAATAAATTGAAATATTTTTAAAAGCCTTTTTTTTACCGTGTTTGTTTTAAGCTTATTTTATTTCAAACTTTTTAGTTTTAATGTTAAGCTAATGTTGAGTTAATACAAAGAAGAAAAAATATGAAGAGATTTGGTATCTAGATTGAAAATTCAGAAACAATGTTACAAAGACTATTCATTTCCATCCTCAAACATCATTTGTCATTGCTCATTGCTTAGAGGCATAGTATTATAGGAGGGAAAGTACTAAGCTAGAAATAAGGAAAACAGGGTTTCAGTCCCAGTTCTGATACAATGAGCTGAGTGATCTTGAGCAAATTATTTTATCTTTCTGGATCTTAGTTTTCTAATCTGTAAATTGAAGAAGTTGGAGCTGATGACATAATTTTCTTCAAGCTTTAAAATTTTGTGATTGTAAATTGTATTTTATTGTACATTATACAATTGTAAATTGTAGTTTATTGTATATGTTTGTAAATGCCAGGAATGACTTTGCTATGTATCTTTACTCCCCACTTCATCTGAGCATCCTTCTCTGATATGTCCAAGCCTAGTAAATTTAAGGATTAGTATTTGTCTTCATAAGAAGCACAGGTTAAAAATCTTCCAAGAGGAACAAAAAGGCTGATATGATACCAAACTCCTTTCTTTCTGAATTTCTTATGCATATCGACAAGTTGGTGCTATACCTTGAGTCCTGGCCTGGATTTAGGTCACTGGGATGAAAATCCTATCTCTGGTACTAATTATTTATGTGCTTATGGGTAAATTCTTTAGCTTTCTAGAAATCATTTTTTTTGCATTTGTTAAATGTAGAATATTTGTACTATCATCTATTTCAAAGGAATACCTTGACAAAAGTATCTTGGTATCCTTAAAAAGCCATATGAATGAGAATATATTATTGTTTCCCCTCTCTATGCTCCTGACCATCTACATGTCCAGTTTCCTAGTTTGCAGTTTTCAGTTGTGATTTAACTAAATCTCTTGATTCCATGCCTGCCTCTGACCTATGACACCTGCTAATTCCATTAATTAAGCTTTGGCTCCCCTATCCAGATTCCTGAGCTCATCTGACCTTTTTTTTGTTACCATTGTTTGTCTTTTCTCCAAAGTTTTCTTAGATCCTACACTTGCAGCACAATTGTATCTAAGCTATAATATATTTAGTGCTTTGCTGGATTCCACATTTAGCTTCCGTCCATTTGATTTTGTTAAGTCCTGCTCCTTGCTGTCCACAGCTCAGATATTCTCTTGAAGGAGCTGATGGGTAGTTCTAAACAAACTACATTTCCAAATTCAATAGTATCTCTAGACTGTAGAAAAAGGACAATGAAGAGTTAACACAGAAGGGACACAAGGAGAAATGTTCCCAATGGTCATTGTAAAGAATTTCCTTTCTTCTGTTTCTTACCAATAATAAAAAGATGAGTGGGTCTATGGAGCCAATACTTCTCACATTCATGTGGAGTAGGCAGCTTTTTATTATTAAATTTTAAAGTGCAAAGTCCATATTACCATTATTCATAGACAGTAAAATAGGTCATTTTAACTTTGCTCCACATGAAGTGATCAAGCTTTGGCCCTACTTTTAGCCTCAGTATGTACTTTATTTGAAAGGTTTTCACATGTGCATTTTTTTAAGTTTTATTTTATTTGCATAACATATGTGTGGGTAATTCTTCAACAATAACCCTTACATAGCTTTCCGTTACAAATTTCCCCCCCCCAACTCCCCACCCCTCCCCTAGATGGCAGGATATCCACTACATGTTAATTATATTAAAATATTGGCAAATTGAATATATGTATACATATTTCCAAACTTATCATTGTTGTGCAAGAAAAATCTTATCTACACCAATGATAGATCAGATAAAGGAAACACAATGTAAGCAAACATCAATCAAGGAGTAT
>JAJPUD010003487.1:129302-141517 GCA_023553655.1 Myrmecobius fasciatus
AAGGTCACTCATATGTTTTGCAAATAAAAAGCTTTATTAAAAAAAAATAAAGGCAGGGGAGGTAGTGGTGGTAATAGTCATGGTGGAGCAAGGACATATGTGCTAAAGAACACACACACGTATATATAATATGTATGCATATTATATATATATATATATATGTGTGTGTGTGTGTGTGTGTGTGTGTGTGTGTGTAGGAGCATTCTGTTTTTCTTACTTTCTCCTTTCATTTCATTATTCCTTCCCCTGGCCTGGCTATACCAGAACTCATCCATGGAAGATATATCACTATTAGGATATTTCCTCCTTTTCTTTCCCCCTTTTCTTGGAGTTACTTGATGGCTCACAGGATTCTAGTGAAAAGGGAAACAATAATTCTAGTTTTTGGGAAGATGAAGGACATACCATTTTCCTTGCCCCTATAATAATATTCTTCCTTACACTATCATCTGATCTGTGATGTAATCTAAACATATCTGGGTCTTGCCACTCACCCACCATTATATCCTCAAGTATTCTGGGTTTTTCCATTTACCCTAATGTTAGACTTCCTTTCACGTGTTTTTGTCCCAATTAGAATGTAAGTTCCTTGAGATGAGGGAATGTTTTTCTATTTGTGTGCCTAATTCTTGGCACAGAGTAAGTACTTAATAAATGCTCTTTCATTTATCCTTAAAATTCTTTGAATTTGGAAGTACAACAGACTTGCTATGGGTTCCTGATATCATACTAGGAATTTCATAAAGTCAGCATTGTGCAATATAGAAAAGGAGTAACTCAACCTCAAAAACTTGTTTCTGTCATCTCAAGTTTCAGACAAAAAGGATTAAACAGCCCAAATTCTCAACACCTACAAACCATCCTTACATAAACACACACATTAAGACTTTGTGGCAGTGGCCCAAGTGTAAGTTAAGGTTAATAATTCTGCTCTCTTCCAATATAATCTCTGTTAGCGGCAGCAACTGTGGCTTCCTTGGCCAGATCTCTCAAAGCCAGGTGATATAATTCCTACCAGTGTAAACTGTATTTTCACCCTTAGCTCTCATCAGCTTGTATTCTGCACAGCTGAATAGACATAAATGTGATTAATAAAATGAACTTTGGGGTTCAATCGAAGATAGCAATTTAAATTCTCTTAATTTGATTTGCTTAAAAGTACATGCTTTTCACTCTGCTCTCTTTGCTATTTTTCACTCAATGTTCTGAGGGTGGACTAACTGTACATTATACACATGCCTATGGGATTTGATTTTCAGGAGCAAGAGATCACTCTTTCTAATCTATGGACAAGGAGCTAAACCTCAGATAGTCTTACTGGTTGTAATGATAAAAATGGGGACAGAGAGTACAAGATGGGGAATATTCTCCATCAAAATAGATCCGTTCTTTCTATTCAGTTTGTAGCCTTAGAAAATTGTCTAGGGCATTGGAATGATTTTGCATAGCCTATGTGATACTTATTCTTTATATTTGATTATTATATCAGAATTCCTGATACATTAATCTTGTAGTGTGCTTTACATACTAAATTGAATATATATGTGATATGAGACACAAATGTATATATATATGTGTGTGTGTACATGTATACATAAAGAGAAAATGTTTAGACCTGTGTGATTTCAAAATAGTCAACTTAGTTGAAGAAGCAGGGTGCCTTGAGGAAGAGACAGGAGGTGGTATGTGCTAGGTGAACCTAAGTATGGCTCCCAAGAATGGCTACCGTCGCCTCTCCTCAGGCCCTGATGGAGAATGTCCAGCATCCTGTTTGAATTCAAGTACTTTGGAAATAGCAGCACTTCCCATACCACTAATTCTACTTTTAGCCCAATTATTTTTATTTAAATAACTTTTTATTTATTCCTCAATTACATGTCAACATCTTTTTTTTTAACATAACCCCTTTTTTTTGACTTCCAAATTCTATCTCTTCTTTCTTCCCTCTCTCCTCTCTGAGACAGTAGGCAATCTGATATAGGTTATACATGTGCAATCATTTAAAACATTTCCACATTAGTCATTTTTTACAAAGAGACTTGAAAAGAAAGGAGGTAAGAAAGAAAGAAAAGAATAAAGGAAGGAAGGAAGAAAATGAAAGGATAGAAGGAGAGGAAAGAAAGAAAACCAAAAAAAGGAAAATAGAATGAAAAGACAGAAGAAAAGAAAACAAGGAAGAAAGGAGAGAGGCAGGGAGCAAAGAAAGAAGGAAGGGAGGAAGGATGATTAGAAGGAAGGAAGGGAAGAAGGGAGGAAAGAAGAAAGGGAAAAAAGTAAGATATGCTTCATTCTGTATTCAGACTATATCAGTTCTCTGGAGATGGATAGCATGTTTTATCATGAGTCCTTTGGGATTGCCTCAGATCATAGTTTGTTGAAAATAGCTAAATTGTTCACAGTTTTTTATGACAAACTGTTGCTGTCGTTGTGTACAACATTCTCCTGATTCTGCTCACTTAACTTTGCATCAATACATATAAGTCTCTCCAGTTTTTTATAAAATCATCCTGCTGGTCATTTCTTACAGCCCAATAATATTAAATCCCAATAAGATGTCACAGCTTATTTAGCTATTTTCCCAAGTGATGGGCATCCCCTCAGTTTCCAATTCTTAGCTATCACAAAAAAGAGCTGCTATAAATGTTTTTGTACAAACTTCAACCCTTTTTTAAAATTTCTTTGGGATATAGACTTAGAAATGGTATTGTTGAATCAACGCAGTTTCATAGCCCCTTGGGCATAATTACAAATTGCTCTCCAGAATGATTGGATCACTTCACAGCCTGACAAACAGTGCAGTAGAGTCCCACTTTCTTCATATCTCCACTAACATTTAGCATTTTCTTTTTTGTCATATTAGTCGATTTTATAGGTATGAGGTGGAGCTTCTGAGTTATTTTAATTTACATTTCTCTAATCAATAATGACAAAGAAGTTTTTCATATGATTATAGGTACCTTTGATTTCTTTGTTTGAAAATTCCTCTTCATATCCTTTGACTATTTATCAATTTGAAAATGACTAGAATTTTTATAAATTTGATTCGGTTCTCTATATATTTGAGGAATAAGGTTTTTATCAGAAATATTGTTGTAAAATTTCTTCCCATTTTTCTGTTTCCCTTTTATTTTTGGTTGCGTTGGTTTTGTTTGTACAAATCTTTTTAAAAAATCTTATATAATCAAAATTTTTTGTGTGTTTTGTAATACTCCATATATTTTTTTGGTCCTAAATTCTTCCATTACCCATAATATTGACAGATAAACTATTCCATGTTTTCCTAAATTGTTTGTTATGGTCACTATTTGTGTGTAAATCATGTACCCATTTTGACCTTATCTTGTTATGAGCTGTTGACCTATACCTCATTTTGGCCATACAATTTTCTAGTTTTCTCAGCAATTTTTTTCAAATAATGATTTTTTATTCGAAAAGATTGAATCTGGGGCAGCTAGGTGGCACAGTGGATAGAGCACCAGCCCTGAGGTCAGGAGGACCTGAGTTCAAATCTGGTCTCAGACACATAACAGCTGTGTGACCCTGGGCAAGTCACTTAACCCCAATTGCCTCAGCAAAAAAAAAAAAAAAAAAAAAAGAAAAGATTGAATCTTTGGGTTTATCATATATCAGATTAATATGGTTATTTACTATAATATAATGTGTGCCTAATCTATTTCACTGATCCATCACTCATTTCTTACCTAGTCCCATATTGTTTTAATAATAATCACTTTACATTACAATTTTGACACCTGCCATAGCTAGACTAGCTTCCTTCACATTTTCCCCATTTATTCTTGCCCACTGATTCTAATAGCTTTGGGGAGTTTAATTCATGATAATTCTTGAAATATATTCAGGCTCTTTTCTGGGACACAAATTTACGTAATCCTATTATGCACAATTATCTCTCCTTGACTTGTTTTCTATCTGAATTTTTAAAAATATAATACTTTATATCTTGTTTATTATTTTTTTTTATCAGCTCAGCATAATGGCTGGCCATAGAAGGTGCTTAATAAATTATTTTTTCCTGACTTTTGCATTATGTAATCTTGAATTTCTATTTGGTCTATTTTAATTTTCAAGGGATCTGTTACTTGGGTAAAGTCTTGTTCCTCTTGAAATAAAATCTTAGTTCTCTTTTGAATTTTTATTTATGGGGTGCTTACTTTTTCTAATTCTTTAGGGATTTTTTGCATTTCTAATATAATTTTAATTTATTGATCTACTTTATACATTCATTTATTTTTTGTTCATTCATTTACTTTTTATTTATCATCTGCAATTTCTCATTTAATTTCATCCATTATTCCTAGTTGATTTTGTGTCTAAACTATGCTTTTTTTTTGAGACTTCACTTGTAGATATTTCGGACTGATTCTCTTTTGAGTTTGGATAGTGAGTATCTGTGGCTCCATGATAGCTCTTTATCATCATTGTTTTATTATTGATTACTCATTCTCTGTTTGCTATCATCCACTTTCAGTGTTGGAATAGGGAAAAGAGAGACAGAGACAGAGAGAGAGAGAGAGAGAGAGAGAGAGAGAGAGAGAGAGAGAGAGAGAGAGAGAGCACAATAGGCTATAAAACTGTTTTCTAATCCTTTCTCATTTCTACTTCTCCAAGAGTTCTATGCCATTCTGGGTGAATCACACTTTGCTTTGGATCATTTCAGGCAATACTGTAGAGTGGAACATTTCTATCCTTCATGGGGCAGAATATTTTGTGGATTTGGATGAAACTAGTATAGGTCTTTTTCTATATTCTCATTCATTCTTCAGTCTTACTTTTATGTGTAGGGATGGGCAGTAATGTAAAATGCAATGGAAAAAGCACCAGATTTTGAACCAGAAGGACTGGAATTGCAACCTAGCTCTAATATTTACTATCTTTTTAGTTATAGGGCAAATCACTTCCACTCTGTGAATCTTAGTTAGTATCTCTGGTGCACTAGATAGTACTGTAGGTTCAGTACCTATATAGTTCCACCTCCCAAATACTAAGACTTTACTAAAGACACTCACTTTCTAAACATTAGACTTTTCAAATATAATCCTTTTCAGTTATTATATCTAATAAAAATATTCTATAAGCAGATTAACTTGATTCTTGAAGACTGACTTTCTAACTCATATCTCTAACAGAATCTGTCATACAAGAATTCTTTCAACAAATATCTCTGTAACCTTTAAAAATAAAACACATCTACATATATATCATACTCATATATAATTATACAGATTTTAAAGTCATGGAAATTTAGATCATACCATCATTTGTCAAGATGACACTTTAAATGAATATAATTTGAAACCTAATTTGCCATTTAATTTTTATTCAAGATTTTACTGAAAACAACATGATCTTGATCACAATTTCTGAAAATGACTATAATTGACATGGTTTCCTTAAAATCAGTAAAGATAGAATTAACAAACTATCAGTTTCATCATGCATGTTAAAAGTGAATTGAATCAGTATTTGAATCTTCATGACAAACTAATTCGATTAAAGAAACATTTGTGACATGTTTCCATTATATCAGGCATTGTGCCAAATGCTACGGATGTAAATACAAGCAAAGAAGTCAGTATTTGATCTCAAAAAACTTAATACTAGAAAATTAACAAAATCTGGCAAATAAGGAGTTTGAACACTTGTTTTCTAAGTGGGCATGTTAAGGAAGCCTGGTTCCTGGCAAAAAATAAAGAGGAAGCTCATCCACCAGAGGCTGGTGATCTAGAAATAGAGTGCACATTTGCAGAAGGGAAAGGGAGATGAGAATAATACACAGAGTACAGACAGCATAGTGAAGATAGCAAGAAGACTAGATTGACTGGAATTTGTTATATTTAAGTAGGAGTATAGTAAGTTCCTGATTAATGCAAATAATGAATCCCATGGTAGTATTATTTAAAGTTACAATTTTATGTAAAATATGATAATTGGTTCCAGCCCAATGAAAATAGACAATTGAAATCTTTAAAAATAAGTTTTTAATCTGTTCATTATTGTAATATAATGGTAAAAAATAAGGAAAATGTATTTCTGATAATTCATGTAAATTCAAGTAAATTACAAACAAAATAATATAATAGTTGTAGAAAGAAAACTTTTAAAAATTACTGAACATTGTATTTAAAAATAGACCTATACTGATGACATGACAAAAGGCCATTATTGTAATTTAAAATACTGTAGCCATGTAGATTGAATTGTCTTCTCTTTTTTAAAATTTTCATATACACACTGGTAGATGCAAAGAGCTTCATCCACATCTTCATGAGATTATATTCTCACATTCTCATATATATATATATGTGTGTAAATATATATATATATATATATACATATAATACACACACACACATATATATATTTATATAGTTGAGTGATATGAGGGATTATCTAAAATCAGCAATGCTTTAAATTAGATTTTGTTATTCTTGCAATATTTTTCAGCAGCTGTAAAATAACTTGAAAACTAGTTTTCCAAAACAGGTTTAGTTACCCATGCTTTCTTATTTGACCATCAAATAACTGGAAGTAATCTTGGTTATAGCCTTGGAAAGATCCAAATGAAAAGGGAGAACTTTCTACCAGTGAAGAGCAATAATTAGGAGTTACTTTGCCCAACTTTATGCTAACAAATTTGATAACCTAAGTGAAATTGAAGAAATACAGATTGCCCAGATTAACCGAAGAGGAAATAAATTACTTAAATAGTTTCATTTTAGAAAAAGAAATAGAACAAATAATTTATCAACTCCCTAAGAAAAAATCCCCAAGACCAGATGGATTTACATGCGAATTTTACCCAACATTTAAAGAACAATTAACTTCAATACTATATAAACTATTTGAAAAAATAGAGAACGGACTGTAACCAAATTCCTTTTATGACACAGACATGGTACTGATACCTCAACCAGGTAGGAAGAAAACAGAGAAAGAAAATTATAGACCAATCTCCCTAATGAATATTGATGCAAAAATCTTAAATAAAATATTAGCAACGAGATTACAGAAAATCATCCCCAGGATAATACACCATGACCAAGTAGGATTTATACCAGGTTATGCAGGGATGGTTCAATATTAGGTAAACTATTAGCATAATTGATTATATCAATAACCAAATGAACAAAAAAAACCCATAAAATTATCTCAATAGATGCAGAAAAAGCATTTGATAAAATCCAACATCCATTCCTGTTAAAAAACACTAGAGAATGTAGAAATAAATGGACTTTTCCTTAAAATAGTCAGTAACAGCTATTTAAAATCATCAGTTAGCATCATCCATAATGGGGATAAACTGCAATTATTTCCAATAATATCAGGGGTTAAACAAGGTTGCTCACTATCACCATTACTATTCAATATTGTGTTGGAAATACAAGCTTTGGCAATAAGAGAAGAAAAAGAGATTAAAGGAATTAGAGTAGGTCATGAGGAAACCAAATTATCACTCTTTGCAGATGATATGACAATATACTTAAAGAACCTTAGAAAATCAACTAAAAACCTATTAGAAATAATTCATAACTTCAGCAAAGTTGCAGGATACAAAATAAATCCACATAAATCCTAGCTGTGTGACCCTGGGCAGGTCACTTAACCCCAACTGCCTCAGCAAAAAGCAAAAAAAAAAAAAATAAAATAAAATAAATAAATAAATAAATAAATCCACATAAATCACCAGCACTGTTATACATCACTAAAAAAATCCAACAGCAAGAGATACAAAGAGAAATTCCATTTAAAATAACTGTTGATAGTATGAAATATTTGGGAGTCTATATGCCAAGGGAAAGTCAGGATCTATATGACCAAAACTACAAAACACTTAGCCCATAAATAAAGTCAGATCTAAGCAATTGGAAAAATATCAAGTGTTCTTGGATAGATCAAGAGAATATAATAAAGATGACAATACTATTTAAACTAATCTATTTATTTAGTGCTACACCAATCAGACTCCTAAGAAATTATTTTACTGACCTAGAAAAAATTAGAACAAAATTCATCTGGAAGGACAAAAGGTTAAGAATTTCAAGGGAATTAAAAAAAAAAAAACCTCAAATGAAGGTGGTGTACCAGATCTAAAACCATTATTATAAAGCAGTGGTCATCAACACCATTTGATACTGGCTGAGAAATAGAGAAGTTGATCGGTGGAATAGGTTAGGTTCAAAGGATAAAATAGTCAATGGCTATAGTAATTTAGTGTTTAACAAACCCAAAGACCCCAGCTTTTGAGATAAGAACTCACTATTTGACAAAACCTGCTGGGAAAATTGGAATCTAGTATGGAAGAAACTAGGCATTGACCCACACCTAACACTTTTTACCAATATAAGATTGAAATAGCTTCATGATCTACCCATAAAGAATGATACTACAAACAAATTAGAACAACAAGCATAGTTTACCTCTCAGATCTGTGGAGGAGGAAGGAATTTGTGAACAAAGAAGAACTAGAGATCATTATCTATCACAAAATAGATAATTTTGATTATATAAAGTTAAAGAGTTTTGTACAAACAAAACTAATGCAGACAAGATTAGAAGGGAAGCAATAAATTGGGAAAATATTTTTACATTCAAAGGTTCTAAGGCCTCATTTCTAAAATATATAGAGAATTAATTCAAATTTATAAGAATTCAAGCCATTCTCCAATTGATAAATGGTCAAAGGATATGAACAGATAATTTTCAGATGAAGAAACTGAAATTATTTATAGTCATATGAATAGGTGCTCCAAATCACTATTGATCAGAGAAATGCAAATTAAGACAACTCTGAGATACCACTACACACCTATCAGATTGGTTAAGATGACAGGAAATGATAATGATGAATGTTGGAGGGGATGTGGGAAAACTGGGACACTGATAGATTGTTGGTGGAACTATGAATGGATCTAACTATTCTGGAAAGCAATTTGGAACTATGCTCAAAAAGTTATCACATTGTGCATACCCTTTGATCTAGCAGTGTTTCTATTGGGCTTATATCCCAAAGAGATATTAAAGGAGGGAAAGAGACCCACATGTGGAAAAATGTTTGTGGCAACCCTTTTTGTAGTGGCCAGAAACTGGAAAGTGAATGGGTGCCCATCAATTGGAGAATGGCTGAATAAATTATGGTATATGAATGTCATGGAATATTATTGTTCTGTAAGAAATGACCAATAGGATGATTTCAGAGAGGCCTGGAGAGACCTACATGAACTGATGCTAACGGAAATGAGCAGAACCAGGAGATTATTATACACGGCAACAAGAATATTCCATGATCAATTCTGATGGACATGGTTCTCTTCAACAATAAGATGTTTCAAACCAGTTCCTATTCTTCAGTGATGAAGAAAGACATCTACACCCAGAGAGAGAAGCCTGTTGGAACTAAGTGTGGACCCCAACAGAGCATTTCAATGCTTTCTGTTGATGTTTGCTTGCATTTTTTTTCGTTCTTAGGTTTTTTTCTTTTTTCTTTCTCTTTCTAGATCCAATTTTTCTTGTGCTGCAAGATAACTGTATAGATATGTATGCATATATTGGATTTATCATACATTTTATCATATTTAACATGTATTATACTACCTACTATCTAGGGGAGAGAGAGGGGAAGAAGGGAAAAATTTGGAACAGAAAGTTTTGCAAAGGCCAATGTTGAAAAATTACTCATATGTTCTATAAATAAAAAGCTTTAATAAAAACAATCTATACACCTTATCCCACCCTCCTTAATCTAAATATCCTTATGTATTTCACTCTATCCTTTGTCACTTTCCTCCTCTCTTTATCCCTTTCCCATAAATCTGTACACCTTTATGGAATGGATTGTCTTAAATTATAATGTCTTCTCTTTCACTGGAGGTCTTTGAGCAAAGCCTGGTAGACTATTGTTGAACATTTTTAAAAAGAGCTTCTTATTCAGATATAGTTTGAGAGTTCTCCTGCTCTGTGAAGAATAGGAAATGTAGAGAATAAGGTCCTTCTTACTCTATGAATAAAGGATGTTATAAATGTACTATGAAGTTCACACTACTGTTCCGAAGTATGACCTTGCACTTTACAGGTTTTTTTTTTCTAATACATAAGATAGAAGTCCACTTATATGATATGATTAAATAATGTGCATTTTGAGATTTAGTCAAAAAAGCAAAAGGTTGTATGACCCTGCATTTATCACATAAGCTGTTTTTGCCCATGCTAAGTTGTTTTGACTGAATTTTGAAAATAAACTGGTTGTTTTCAGTAAAATAATCAAGTTATTTCTAGCCTTAATAGTTCATGGGTCTGTGATTCCATTTTGTCTCTCTGATGGAATATTCTGACTAAATATTTCATCTGTCAACTGGCTAGTTTAGTTTTGTGAGGAAATATTCTATTTTGCAACTTACAGAGATAAAAATTCAACCACTACAATGTCAAAAATTCACTTTCTTCAAGAGGAGACACATTTTGTTCTCTCTTTTAAATTTTATTCTGTGGCTCGGTCTGACTTCAAACTATAGCTGGTCCTATTCAAAATACTCTTGGATATCTATACTTCCTGATTCAGCCTAGTACCATCCTGTCCCTATATGTGGGATTAAATAATGAAACAGTTTCTACAGTTGAGAGTCTACTCTTTAAGATAAAACATTTGAAAAATGTAAATGTCAAATTGCTGAATCCAAATGAACTTTATCCTGAGTTGTTGTTGTTGTTGTTGTTGTTGTTGTTGTGAAATGTCAAAGTGGTTACATGATACAAATTTTTTCCCAATTACTTTAGTCTGAAAACTTATATGCACAAGAAAACCACTGGGATTTCCACTGCATCATTCTGTCAAAGAGTTAAATGCTTTTTGGAAAGGTGGTTCATATTTAAAACAACATGAAATGAAGCTAATATGTAGGAGTCAATGTGGTAATAAATATGAACAAAAGGGAACTAGAGATAAGTTCCTCTCTTTTTTTCTGAAATTTTGCAACCAAATGCAATATAGATGTTAGAAATATAGGGTAAAAGATAATACTTATACCACTCAGTCTCTATTTCATAAAATAAAAATAAATAAATAAATGGAAAGGTAAATTTTAAAAAATTCTATTTTCCTTTCCAAGTCTTCAAGACCTGTGGCTACTAAGAAGAAGGGAATTTCAGCATTTGTATTTATCTGGTAGAATCTTGACAAGTCATAATTTCTTTTTCTTTCTTTTTTCCAAATACATGCAAAGATAGTTTTCAATATTCACCTTCTCAAAACTGTGTGTTCCAAATTTTCCTCTTTCTTTCCTCCATTTCCACCTCCCCAAAACAACAATCTGATATAGGTTAAATATATGCAATTCTTCTAAACATATTTCCATGTTCAACATGCTATTCAAGGAAAGTCAGATCAAAAGGGATGAAAAATGAGAAAAAAACAATGAAACAAATAACAATAACAACAAATAAGGTGAAAATACTATGTTTTGATCCACCCACATTCAGTCTTCTTGGTTCTCTTTCTGGATGTGGATAGCACTTTCCATCAGAAGTCTATTGTAATTGTCTTACTTGAGTCACCTCATTGTTGTAAAGAGCCAAGTCCATCCCAGTTGATTATGATATAATCTTGTTCCTGTGTATCATGTTCTTTTGGTTCTGCTCACTTCACTTAGCATCACATCATTTAAGTCTTTACAGGTTTTTCTGAAATCAGTCTGCTCATCATTTCTTATAGAATAAACAATATCCCATTACTTTCATATACCACAACTTATTCAGCAATTCACCAACTGATGGTCATTCCAGTTCCTTGCAACTACAAAAAGGGCTGCTACAAACAATTTTGCACATGAGTCCTTTCCCCTCTTTTATGATCTCTTTGTGATACACACTCAATAGAGACACTGTTGAATTGAAGAATATGCACAGTTTAATAGATTTTTGGACATAGTTCTAAATTGCTCTCCAGAATGGTTAGATCATTTAAAAACTCTACCAACAACACATTAATGTTCCAGTTTTCCCACATTCCCTCCAACATTTATCATTTTATCTTTTTCTGTCATCTTAGCCAATCTGAGGGATATCTTTTTTTTTTTAAATTTTATTTGCGTAACATATGTGTGGGTAATTCTTCAACATTAACCCTTACATAGCTTTCTGTTACAAATTTTTCCCCCCAACTCCCCACCCCTCCCCTAGATGGCAGGATATCCACTACATGT
>JAJPUD010003487.1:141617-154097 GCA_023553655.1 Myrmecobius fasciatus
ATATATACACATATTTCCAAACTTATCATTGTTGTGCAAGAAAAATTGTATCCACAAGAAAGAAATATCAGATAAAGGAAACAAAATGCAAGCAAACATCAATCAAGAGTATGAGGATGTTATGTTGTGGTCCACATTTCACATCCCTCTCTCTGGGTGTATATGGCTTTCTTCACTGAACAATTGGAAGTGGTTTGAAACATTTCATTGTTGAAGAGAGCCATGTCCATCAGAATTGATCGTCATATAGTATTGTTGTTGCCGTATATAATGATCTCCTGGTTCTGCTCATTTCACTCAGCATCAGTTCATACAAGTCTCTCCAGGCCTCTCTGAAATCGTCCTGCTGGTCATTTCTTACAGAACAATAATATTCCATAATATCCATATACCATAATTTATTTAGCCATTCTCCAATTGAAGGGCATCTATTCAGTTTCCATTTTCTTGCCACTACAAAAAGGGCTGCCACAAACACTCTTGCACATGTGGGGCCCTTTCCTTCCTTTAGGATTTCTTTGGGATATAGGCCCAATAGAAATGCTGCTGGGTCAAAGGGTATGCACAGTTTGATTAACTTTTTGAGCATAGTTCCAAATTGCTCTCCAGAATGTCTGGATCCGTTCACAGCTCCACCAACAATGCATCAGTGTCTCAGTCTTCCCACATCCCCTCCAACATTCATCATTAACTTTTCCTGTCATTTTAGCCAATCTGACAGGTGTGAAATGGTACCTCAGGGTTGTCTTGATTTGCATTTCTCTGATCAATAGTGATTTGGAGCACCTTTTCATATGATTATAAATAGTTTTAATTTCATCCTCTGAAAATTGTATGTTCATATCCTTTGACCATTTATCGATTGGAGAATGGTTTGAATTTTTATAAATATGAGACAGTTCTCTATATATTTTAGAAATGAGACCTTTATCAGAACCCTTAAATATAAAGATGATTTCCCAATTTATTGCTTCCCTCCTAATCTTGACTGCATTGTTTTTGTTTGTACAAAAACTTTTTAACTTAATATAATCAAAGTTATCTATCTGGCTTTCAATTAAGAGTTCCAGTTCTTCTTTGGACATAAATTTATTCCATCTCCATAGGTCTGAGAAGTAAACTATATTGCATTCCTCTAATTTACTTATAGCATCACTCTTTATATCCAGATCATGAACCCATTTAGATCTTATCTTGGTATGTGGTGTTAGATGTGGGTCAAGCCCTATTTTCTTCCACACTAGTTTCCAATTTTCCCAGCACAATCTGAGGGATATCTTAATTTGCAATTCTATAATCAATCATTTTTTCTTTTTTTAAAGTTACATCATAACTTTATTTTATATTTAAAAGGAATAGATGTGCATAATAAATTTACAGTTTAAGAATCACTTTTTCATGTAACTAGAAATGGCTTTGATTTCTTCATCTGAAAATTATCTGTTTATATCCTTTGACCATTTATCCATTAGAGAACAATTTGCATTCTTATTAATTTGGCTAAGTTCTCTCTATATATTAGACAAGAATCCTTTATCAGAAATACCATCTGTAAGCACTTTTCCCCTAGCTTTCTGCTTCCTTTTAAATTTTGGTGGCACTGGTTTTGTTTGTTCAAAACCTTTTAAATTTAATATAATTAAAATAATCCAATTTGAATTTCATAATGTTCTCTAGTTCTTCTTTGGCCATAAATTCCTCCCTTCTTCATAGATCTAAGAGGTAGACTATTCATTGTTCTCTTAATTTGTTGATAGTATCACCCTTTACGACTAAATCATGAACCTATTTTGACCATATCTTGGTAAAGGGTGTTAGATGTTGGTCAACACCTAGTTTCTGTCATACTATTTTCTATTTTTTCCAATTATTTTTGTCAAATAATGAGTTATTATACCAGAAGCCAGAATCTTTGGGTTTATCTAACAGTAGATTATTATAGTCATTGACTATTGTGTCTTGGGTACCTAACCCATTCTGTTGATTGACTATTCTATTTTTTAGACAGTACGAAATGGTTCTTATGACCACCGTTTTATGATATAGTTTTAAATGTGGTATCACTAGACCACTTTCCCTTACAATATTTCTTTTCATTAATTCTATAGAAATTTTTGACCTGTTTTTCAAATCCAGATGAATTTTGTTATTATTTTTCTAGCTCTATAATTTCTCATCAGTTTGACTGGTGTGGCATTAAATAAGTAGATTGGTTTAGATAGGATTGGCATTTTTGTTATATTAGCTTGACCTGTTCATGAGAATTTTATATTCTTCCATTTGTTTAGATCTAACTTTATTTGTGTGAAAAGTATTTTGTCTTTGTATTCATATAATTCATGGCTTTATCTTGTCAGGTAGACTTGGCAAGATATACTTTCCTATGTGATAACTATGGATTTGAAATGGGTAGCAGATTTAGTCATTAGGGGTTCCTGATTATCTATTGATGCTGATGGTATCAAGGATGATGAATCCTTTATGCACTACAATTACTTCCCTCAATGATAACTATAATGCCTGTGCAAACTGTAGGGCCAATGTTCTGGGGACACTGTATTTGCTATTATAGACACTGTTTATACCTGCATCCTAGTACTTAGTACAGTGTCTGACACATAATGAGTACTTAATAAGCACTTATTGGTTGGCTAATTGACATTCATATCTTGAAAATTGGTTTACCATTCATTGGAATTGCATTGATAGGACAAATTAAGTTAAAGCAAATCCTTAAAAAACTAGTCAGGCAATTGACCTGAATTTTCTCCAGAATGATCAGTCAATTCAGTCAGCTTGTGCACAACAGTTACTTTTATCTTTAGGAAATAATGTCATTCAATCATTCTTTATTATACTATCAGAGAATCTTATTTTAAATACATACTCTTCCATACATAAAAACTCCTTGAAACAAGATAATTCTTCATTTTTATTTGTTTCCAGTGCTTAGCTTAGCAACTTAATGTAATAAGTGCTTTGTGTTAATTTTATATTAATCACAATAAATGATAATGATAGCAGCTATTATTAGTAGGAAGGATGAAACAGAAATCACTGAAAATCATATTAGGTAGTTGTCACATGAAAATCAGAGCCCCTCGTATAAAGGCAAATACCTATTATTATTATTATTTTCTTTACTTCCAGATATCAATCTGTGATTTGCCCTGTTCAGTAAACTAAAACCATTACTATATGATGTTGATAATATAATGAATAAAATTGTTCTAAAATATGCATGATTTCATTTGTATCTGAACTCCCTCCATTCACTGATATAGATTACAATCTTCCCTTTTCTTTTAGCAAATGATTTCATGAGTTTCTCTAGCTTGAAATATCACCTTTAGAAGAGATTTTAGATGATAAGCTTCTCCAGACTTAGGTTGGTCCTCAAATGATTGATGCAAAGTATAATTGGAACTCTTCTGATTAGTAGAAATTCCTCAAATTTGAGTTTACCTGTTTCAGACTTTGGGAATCCAGAGTTACACTCATGGGATATTGATTCTCAGAAAAATTAATAACCAATTAACAAGCATTTATAAAGTATCTATCATATGGCCAGCTAGGTAGCCTATTGGATAGTGTCAGGATTGGAGTCAGTAAGGCATATCTCCCTGAGTTCAAATCTGATCTTATTCATTTATTAGTTGAATAACCTTGGGCAAGTCACTTAATCTTGTTTTTCTTAGTTTCTTCACCCGTGAAATCAGTTGGAGAAGGAAATAGCAAACCATTTCAGTATCTTTGCAAAAAAAAAAAAATCCCAAATGGAACATTGTATACAGCAACAAAAGATTATATAATGATCAACTGTGATGGACTTGGCTCTTTACAAAAATGAAGTGATTCAGGCCAATTACAATAGTTTTGTGATGGAGAGAGCCATCTGCATCCAGAAAGACGCTTATGAGATTGAATGTGAATCACAACACAGTATTTTCACCTTTGTTGTTGATTTGCTTGTTTTTTTTCTCTCTCATTTTTTTTTCCTTTTTTGATTTGATTTTTCTTGCATAGCATGATAAATGTGAAAAATATGTTCAGAAGAATTGCACATGTTTAATGTCTAGCGGAAGGAGAAGATAAGAAGGGTGGGAGAAAAATATGGAACATAAGGCTTTGCAAGGATGAATGCTGAAAAATATCTTTGCATATATCTTGAAAAAAAGACTATTATAAAAATAAAATAACAGTAGACAATAAATAAAAAAAAAGAAAATCCAAATGGAGTCATGAAGATATGAATGAAAAATGACTGAAATATGTGTCAAATATTGTGATACGTGCCAGGAATATAAAGAGGCCCTCAAAGAGTTTACATTCCAATGAGATCGTTTCTTTTAGGATGACCTGTAAAGTCCTTTTTATCACTAAATTTATGTTCCTATGATTGTCTAACTTTAAAAACCAAAAAGCAGAAAAGGAGCAGTAATATTGCTACTAAGTTCATCATAGAAAGGATAAGCTAAATTTGTGATGTAACATAAACAAAAATTTTTTACTTCCTCTTCCATGGAAAGAGGCTGAATTCAATTTCCCTCAATTAAATCTACAAAAGATTTTTTTCTGAAACTATCAATTTGATCTAGAATGCAGATTTTATTGCATGAAGGCAATTCAGATCTGAGGACTATAGACCATTTTGGGCTGTTTTAACTTCTCAGACATTCATATTCATCATCATACAAAAAATGGAGGTAATAACATTTTCATTGTCTACATCATAAGATTGTATTACAGCATCTTTGTGAGCTTCTATAAGCTTTGTAAATCCTACAGGGTGAAATAAGTGTAAACTACTGCTATAGTTATCATCATTGTTGTCACGTCCAAATAATATGGAGTTTTGTTGCTTTCTTCAGATGAATATGTTAGGGGATTAACAAGTGTTTTTGTAAAAAGAAGTGAAAATATGTTACATATAACATTATATAATGCTCATAATGATATAGTATAACATTGTAATGCACTATTTTAATAGTGTTAGTGATTATTTACATAAACTTAAATGCATACCTCTTTGAGTTCAAACTCAAACCTCCTATGTAAACCTCTATTAAACCATCTATTTGGAAGAAAGGAATTAAATAATGGTTCTCTTGAAATAGGAAATGAACCTGTACATGAAGAAATCTTAGAAAAATTTCATCTTTTTTTGTAAGGAAAAAAATTCTTAGAAACATTTTGTACATGAAGTAATATAAAATAAAATAAAATAAAAGTACCTATCCAGTAGAGCAACTATAAATTGAGCTCATCATATTAAGGGATAAGAAGAATAATATTAAATAAGCATAAAATGCAAAATAATCATTTTAGACATTACTTAGAATGTCAATTATTCTTAAGAAGCTACTGTGTGGAAAAGGTTACCTGGCATCTGGTTGATGGGGATAGAAGAAAATTTAAGGATGAATAAAATATAGTATTTATTTTTAGGAGTCAAAAATCTCATAGTGGAACTGAGCATGTACATACATAACTATAATCAAAATATAGTATGGAAAAATATATGATGAGTAAAAGCAAAATTATTTCCCTTTGGGGGTCAAGTAACCACTTTTCTTATAAAAATGTTTACAAAGATTGTAAATATATTAGAACATTTTAGAGATTTGCAAACAGTATGAAAAAATATTACTGGGCAGCATGTCCCAGCCTTCTTATTAGGAAGATTGTCAGTAATAAGAAAAAAAAAAGATCATTTGGTTTATCTTAAATCTCAAAGACATGTTATTCAATACTTCTTTCCTTTCTGAATGTTGAGATATAGAGCTACCATAATATCCTAAACCAAAGATCAGAAGAAAGTGATTTAAAATAAATAATTCCTAACAAAACTAACATAGCCAAAATTAGAAGGAAAATAGGAAACTGAGAAAAAATTATAACAATTGTCTCTAATAAAGGATTTATTTCTCAAATATATAGGGAGTAAAGTCAAATTTATGAAAATAAGAGTCATTGCCCAAAATTAATAAATGTTTGAAATATATGAACAGGTATTTTTTAGAAGTCAAAGATATCTATTCACATAAAATTATCTAAATCACTACTTATTAGAGAAATGCAAATTAAAATAACTCTAAGATATTACATAATACCTTTTAGATTGGCTAATATGACAGAAGAAGTTATAAAGATTATAGGGGATGCGGAAAAATTAAGAATATAAATGCCCTGTTGGAGTTGTGAATTGGTCCAACAATTCTGGAGAATTTGGAAGTATGCCCAAAGGGCTTTAAAATTGTGCATACTCTGCCCCACAATGCTACTACTAGGTCTATATCCCAAAGAGATTAAAGAAAATTATAAAGGACTTATTTGTACAAGAATATTTATAGCAACTCTGTTTGTAATGGCAAAGAATTAGAAATTGAAAAGATGCCCATTATTTGAGGAATGGCTGAACAAGTTGTTGTATATGATTATGATGGAATATTATTGTGCGAATAGAAATGTCATATAAAATAATTTCAGAAAAAAGTTGGCAGGTTTAGATGAAATCATAAAATGAGAAGAACTAAAAAAACACTGCACACAATAATGTCAATATTATAATAATAATCAACCATGAAAGATGTAACTATTCTCATCAAGACAATTATCCAAGACAATTACAAGGAATCCACAATGAAAAATGCTATCTATATTCACAGAGAACTGATGAACTCTTTAGATTAAAGCATAATTTTTTACTTTCTTTTTTTTTCCTTGTGTGGGGTGTGTGTGTGTGTGTGTGTGTGATTTCTTTTACAATATGACTAATATTGAAATGTGTTTTGCATGACTGTGTCAGATGCATAATAACTATCAATTCGCTTCCCTTCTCAAAGAGTTGAAGAGGTACAAGCAGGAAGGAAACAATTTGGCACTCAAATTTTTAAAAAATAAATGCTAAAAAGTTTACATGTAATTGGGAAATATTTATTTATTTATTTTATTAAAACCTTTACTGGCCTGAATTACCTCATTGTTAAGAAGAACCATCAGAATTATCACTGTATAATCTTGCTGTTGCTATGTGCAATGTTCTCCTGATTCTACACACTTCACTTAGCATCAGGTCATATAAGTCTCTCCAATTTTGGAAATATTTAATGAAATAAATTAAAAGAAATATTTTTAAAAAATTAAAAAGAAATAAATAATCCAAATTATCCAACCTTCCTACTTTGCTTTTTTATGTTTCTAAAGGCATTTATTCTTTAAACTCAGGTATGGTGCAGAGGAGATATTTTCTTTAGATAGTCTAGATTTTCAGTTTGTTAGAACTGAAATGGGCTCTTAGGTTATCATATAGTCTAAACCCCTGTTTGAATTGTGGCCTCTAAAGGGCTATTTACTGACCTCCCTTCTACCCAAAGCCCCCAAATCCCTCTTTATTTTGTAAGCCAAATTTCAATATATCTGAAACCATGATAATAGGCCCTGATACCCTGATAGCATTGAGACCCAGTTATCTTTTGTACTCTTTAATCTATGACTAAATACTTTCCCTTTGTCCCTGCCTCCCCAATTCTCCTGGAATTTCCCTTATGTCAGTTAAATATATATCTTAATAAACATGTTACTCTTGTTCCTTGCGTAGAACCCTTAGTCCCTGAGGAAACTTCATTACTCTCAAGGAATTTACAGCCTGTGTGTTGTTCACTTGTTTCAGTCATATACAACTCTTCATGATCACATTTGGTATTTTCTTGTCAAAGATCCTGGAGTGCTCTGGCACTTCCTTTTCCAGCCCACTTTAAAAATGAAAAAACTGAGGCTGATAGAATTAAATGAGTTGTCAAGGGTCACCCAGCTAGGAAGTGTCATATGTGAGCTCAGGAAGATGAATTTTCCTGACTCCATGCCCAGTGCCAGATCTACTTATCTGCCCACTGCCCTTGTAGGAAGACATGAGCAGAATCAGAACACAAATAAATAATACTAGTTATCAAAAAACAATTTTCAAATGAGTAGAATGAGCAATAGCATCACAAAATCAAAACTAGGAAGTACGTAATTCTCCTCTCTCACCCCTCAATTTATGAATGAGGAAACTGAAACTCAGAGAAGTTGAATGGCCTAATCTGTGGACACAAAGTTAACAAGGATCAGAAGCAAGATCTGAACCTTGATCTCCTTAGGTCCAATCCCAGCATATCATCTTCTATACTAAGTGTTATGGGAGCTCAGGAGTAAATAAAAGAAGTCTAGGCTTTGGAGTGATCAGGGAAGATTCACATTGACAGTGGGATTTTTATTTCCCTTTAAGACTGAGAGATTCAAGATAGGTACTGAATAAGGAGAATCCCAGTCCAGGAGCCAAATTTGTTGGCTTTGCCTGTGAGTCCAGACACAGAGGCAGAAAAGTCTTTGCCATTGAATTTTCCTGGAGCAAAGGGTATGTTAGGTAGTAATGCAAAATAAAACTGAGAAGGTAAATTGTAGTTTTCTGAAAATAAGACTTTGAAGTCCAGTTTTTAAATTTATACTTCAGATCATGAAAACCATTAAGGATTTTGGAGCAGTGTAGTGATATGATCAAAGAGATACTTTGGGAAGAGGAATTTGGCCAAGTATATGTAGTTTGGACTGGAAAGGTCATCGGGGCAGAAAACCAATTGTTATGGTAATATGACGTAGTAGAAAGTACACTGAATTTGGAATTAGACCAAATAGGGATGCTCTAAAAAAATCCAGATGGATTAATTGAATTCTATCTGACACTTAAAGAACAATAAATTCCAATACTATATGTGCTATTTCAAAAAAACGGTAAAGGAATCCTATCAAATTATTTTTATGGAACAAAATATATTTATAGCTAAACCAGAAAGAGTAAAACCAAAGAAAAAATAGGTATAGACTAATTTCTTTACTAAATAATGATGCAAAAATTTAAATGAAAATATTAGCAATGATATTACAGAAAAATATCAAAAGATCATATACTATAATAAAATTAGATTTGTAGCAGGAATGTAGGGTTGTTTCAATATTAAAAAACCTACTAGCATGATTGGTCATATCAATAGCAAAAGTAACTAAAATTACCTGATTATCTTAGAGATACTTAGGAAACTTTGACAAAATACAGTCCCCATTCCTATTTAAAAACTTAGAAAGCATAGGAATCAAAACCTTTTATTTTCTTTTTCCTCTTTTCCATCTTTCTTTTTTTTTGAAATTTTCAATAGTATTTTATTTTACAAATACATGTAAAAATAGTTTTCAACATTCATCTTTGTAAGACTTAATGTTCCAATTTTTTTCCCTTCTTCCCTTAGCTCCTACTCTCTAAGACAGCAAGTACTCTGAAATATGTGCAATTCTTTTAAAATTATTTCCATATTTGTCGTGGTGTGGAAGAAAAATCAGATGAGAAAGGAAAAAAAGTGAGAAAGAAACAAACAGATGAATAAAAAGTGAAAATACTATACTTCAATCCATATTTAGTCTCCATAGTTATCTCTCTGGATATGGATGGCATTTTCCAAGTCTATTGGAATTGCCTTGAATTACCACATTGTTGAGAAGAGCCAAGTTCATCATAGTTGATCATCACATAATCTTGTTGTTACTATATATAATGTTTTCTTGTTTCTGTTCACTTCATTCAACATCAATTCATGGAGGTTTTTCCAGAGTTTTCTGAAATTGGTCTGTTAACAATAATATTTCATAGCATTCATATATCTCAACTTTTTCAGCCATTTCCCAACTGATGGGCATCCACTGAATTTCCAGTTCTTTGCTATTACAAAAAAGATGGCTGTAAACATTTTTACATTAAGTATTTTAAAAGTGAGGCCTTTATTAGAAACACTGTTTGTAAATTCCCCATCCCCCTTCTCCTTCCCAGCTTTCTGCTTTCTGCTTCCCTTCTAATCTTGGTGGCACTGGTTTTATGTAAACCCTTTTTAATTTAATGTAATCAAAATAATCCAGTTTGCATTTTATAATTTTTTCCAGTTCTTCTTTGGCCATAAATTCCTCCCTTCTCCACAGATCTGAGAGGTAGACTATCCCTTGTTCTCCTAATTTGCTTATAGTATCACTCTTTATGTGTAAACTGTGAACCCATTTTGATCTTAATATAGGATGTTAGATGTTGGTCACTGTCTGATTTCTGCCACAGTATTTTCCATTTTCCCCAGCAATTTTTGTCAAAATAGTGAATTCTTGTCCTAGTAACTAAAATCTTTACATTTATCAAACACTAGATTATTAAAGTCATTTAATATTGTGTCTTGTGTAGCTAACCCATTCAGCTGCTCTACTACTCTATTTCTTAGGTAGTACCAAATGGTTTTAATGAGTACCGTTTTTTAATATAGTTTTATGTCTGGTACAGTTAAGCCACCTTCAAATCTCTTGAAATTCTTGCCACTTCCAGAAAGTGTTTTGTAATTATGTTCATATAGTTTCTGATTTTGCCTTGACAGGTAGACTCCCAAATATTTTATATTGTCTAGTTAATTTAAATATCATTTCTCTTTTTATCTCTTGCTGCTGGACTTTGTGTTTAACATATAGAAATGGCAATGATATGTATGGGCTTATTTTATATTCTGCAACTTTGCTAAAGTTGCAAATAGTTTTTAGTAGTTTTTTAGCTGTTTCTCTAGGATTTTTAAAAATATACCATCTCATCATCTGCAAAGAGAAATAGCTTTGTTTCCTCATTACTTAATCTAATTACTTCAATTTCTTTTTCTTCTCATTGCCAAAACTAACATTTCTTTTACAATATTGAATAATAGTGATGTTAATGGGCAAGCTCATTTCACCCTTGATCTTATGAATGCTTTTAACTTATCACCACTCTAAATAAGGTTTGCAGTAGACAAATGTTATTTATCACTTTAATGAAAATTCCATTTACTCTTATGCCCTCCAGTATTCTTATTAAAAAATGGGTGGTGCATTTTTCAAATGTTTTTTCTGCATTTCTTAAGATAATCACATGATGTCTGTTAGTTTTGTTGTTGATATAATGAATTATGATGACAATTTTCCTGATATTGACCAACCCTGAATTCTTGGTACAAATTCTGATGATATGTTGCTGTAATCTCTTTGCTGATATTTTATTTAAGATTTTTGTTAGTCTCAAAAATGAAAAGGGAGAACTTTCCACCAATGAAGAGGAAATTAGAGCAATAATCAGGAGTTACTTTGCCCAACTGTATGCCAATAAATTTGATAACCTAAGTGAAATGGAGGAATATCTACAAAAATATAGATTGCCCAGATTAACAGAAGAGGAAATAAATTACTTAAATAGTCCAATTTCAGAAAAAGAAATAGAACAAGTCATTAATCAACTCCCTAAGAAAAAATCCCCAGGACCAGATGGATTTACATGTGAATTCTACCAAACATTTAAAGAACAGTTAACTCCAATATTATATAAACTATTCGAAAAAATAGGAAATGAAGGACTCCTACCAAACTCTTTTTATGATACAGACATGGTACTGATACCTAAACCAGGTAAAACAAAAACAGAGAAAGAAAATTATAGACCAATCTCCTTAATGAATATTGACGCAAAAATCTTAAATAAAATATTAGCAAAGAGATTACAGAAAATCATTCCTAGAATAATACACCATGACCAAGTAGGATTTATACCAGGAATGCAGGGATGGTTCAATATTAGGAAAACTATTAACATAATTGACTATATTAATAACCAAACTAACAAAAACCATATGATAATCTCAATAGATGCAGAAAAAGCATTTGATAAAATCCAACATCCATTCCTATTAAAAACATTAGAGAGTATAGGAATTAATGGACTTTTCCTTAAAATAGTCGGTAGCATCTATTTAAAACCATCAGCTAGCATCATATGTAATGGTGATAAACTGGAACCATTCCCAATAAGATCAGGGGTGAAACAAGGTTGCCCACTATCACCATTACTATTCAATATTGTATTAGAAATGCTAGCCTTGGCAATAAGACAAGAAAAAGAGATTAAAGGAATTAGAGTAGGTCATGAGGAAACCAAATTATCACTCTTTGCAGATGATATGATGGTCTACTTAGAGAACCGTAGAGAATCAACTAAAAAACTATTAGAATTAATCCACAACTTTAGCAAAGTTGCAGGATACAAAATAAATCCACATAAATCATCACCATTTTTATACATCACCAACAAAATGCAACAGCAAGAGATACAAAGAGAAATTCCATTCAAAATAACTATCGATAGTATAAAATATTTGGGAATATATCTGCCAAGGGAAAGTCAGGATCTATATGAGCAAAACTACAAAACACTCTCCACACAAATAAAGTCAGATCTAAACAATTGGAAAAACATCAGGTGCTCTTGGATAGGTCGAGCGAATATAATAAAGATGGCAATACTACCTAAACTAATCTATCTATTTAGTGCTATACCAATCAAACTCCCAAGAGATTATTTAACTGACCTAGAAAAAATAACAACAAAATTCATCTGGA
>JAJPUD010003487.1:164097-176147 GCA_023553655.1 Myrmecobius fasciatus
TTTTCCTTGGTGCGATAGTCCTGAAATTTAGCCACGATATTCCTTGGCGTTTTAATTTTGGGGTCTCTTTCAGGAGGTGATCTGTGAATTATTTCAATGGTGATTTTGCGTTCTGATTCTGCCCAGGAAGTATTTAAATACAATTATAAGACACTTTCTATACAAATAAAGACATTTAAATAGATAAATATTATTTGTTAATGTGTAGGCTGAGCTAATATAATAAAACAAAATTCTACTTAAATTAATTTGCTCATTCAACCAAATTACCAAAGATTAATTCCTTAGAGTTAGAAAAATTCAAAATTCAACTGAAGGAAGTTTCATTACATATTTCAGACATGAGGCCTTTAATCACAAACACTGGCTGTAAAGATTTTTTTTTTCTCAGCTTTGTGTTTCTGTTGTTTCTGTTGGTTTTGTTTCTGCAAAAACTTTTAAATTTAATGAAATCAAAATTGTCCATTTTGCCTTTCATAATGTTCTCTGGTTCTTCTTTGGTCATAAATTCCTCCCTTTTACAAAGATCTGGTGGGTAAATTATCTCTTGCTTTTCTAATTTGTTTATGGTATCATCCTTTATGCTCAAATCAGGTACCCATTTTGACCTTATTCCGGGATGGGTTGTGAGATGTTGATCTATGCTGAATTTCTAATATGTTATTTTTCAGTTTTCCCAGCAATTTTTGTCCAATAAGAGTCCTTATTCCAGAAGCTGGAATTTGGGAGTTGATCAATCACTAAATTACGATTGGCCTTGATTATTCTGTGGTGTGTATCTAATCTATTCTACTTATCTACCACTGTATTTCTTAGACATTACCAAATGGTTCTGATAACTGCTGCTTTATAATCCAATTTTAGGTTTGGTACAGCTAATGCACCATCCTTTATATATATTTTTTCTTTTTCTTTTTTTTCTTTTTTGCTTTTTGCTGAGGCAATTGGGGTTAAGTGACTTGCCCAGGGTCACACAGCTAGGGAATGTTAAGTGTCTGAGACCAGATTTGAACTCATGTTCTCCTGATTTCAGGGCTGGTGCTCTATCCACTGCGCCACCTAGCAGCCCCCTGTATTTTTTTTTCATTAATTCCTTTAGCATTCTTGACCTTTTGTTCTTCCAGATAAATTTTGTTATTATTATTTTTTTTAGTTCTATAAAATGTTTTTTGGCAGTTTGATTTGTATGGCACTTATCAGTTAGATCAATTTAGGCAGAATTATCATTTTTATTATTGCTCAGTCTAGACATGAACAATTGATATTTTCCCAATTGTTTAGATTTAACTTTATATGTGTGAGAAGTTTTGTAATTGTGCTTATACAGTTCTTAGGTTTGTATTTTATTTTGTCTACCGTAATTTAAATTTAAATTTCTCTTTTTCTCTCTTGCTGATGGGCTTTGTTAGTAATATATAGAAATATTGATGATTTGTGTGGGTTTATTTTATATACTGCAATTTTGCTAAAGCTGTGAATTATTTCCAGGAAATTTTAAGATGATTTTCTTGGATTTTATATTACCGTATCATCTGCAAAAAATGATAGTTTTATTTCCTTGTTCCTTATTCTAATTCCTTTAATTTCTTAAAATAATAAATAGTTGTGATTGTAACACATGATTCCTGTTTGTTAATTGCATTAGTAAGCTTTACTACATTTAATTCCAACTTAAGTTTTCATTCTTCAGATTCTCCTGGTTTGTGGATATCATCACTCTTCAGAATAATGCTGACCATTTGTGTTGCAAGGGAAATCTGTTGGTTTTTGCCAAAGTTTCTACGACATGATTTTGTTTCATATCATTTGTATCCTTATGCAAGCACTCAATACCAAGGGCGAGATTCATTTCTTTCACTTGTCTGGCTCATACATCAGTTATAGTTTGGATGGGATTCATAGCATTATTTTCAGAAAGGACCATGGGAATGACCTCTAATGCAATTGCAAAAGCTTTCATAACATACTGCTCCAAGGAAGGACACTTACTAGCTTTTTCACGAAAACACAATATATTTCAGCAGTGCCACTTCCATATACCACATGATTATCATGAACTAGGTTTCTGATTACACAGAGAGCCTCATGAAGAGATTGTTTTGCTTTTTCAATTATTTTATTTCCTCCTCTAATGAATATGGTAATAGTCCTCGAATTCTTACATTTCTCTATAACAAGCACTTTATCTTTGGTTGTTCCAAATGAGATCTCTTTCCAGATCAACAAAACCAAGTTTCTCAGGTGTAAGTTCAGAGAACTATGGAACAATGTGCTCTCCTGTTGCAGCATGGTATCGTATAGTATATTCCACATTCAGTCACCCATTTCTACTCGAGGCTTAGTCATCTTAATTACAGTCAGTCAATAAACATTTATTAAACACCTATGATGTGCTAAGCACTGTGCTGAACACTGAAAATACAAAGAAAGGCAAAAGGCAATCTTTGCCCTTGAGAAGTTTACAATCTAATGGGAGAGAAAGGGCAAACAAAATGGGTAAACAAACTATACATAGGCTAAATTGAAGATACTCACCAGAAGGAAGGCTCTATCCTTAAGAGGGATTGGGAAAGTCATCCTTGTAAGGATGGGGTACATTAGTAGTGACTTAAAGGAGAGAATGTTTAGTTTTCTTTTATTACTCTATTAGCTCACATTGTTTCACTTAACAATTTCCTGCCTCTTTATTTCACCTTGCATCAGTTCATAAAAGGCTTCCAAGGTTTCTTTGAATTATTAATAAGCATCATTTCATTTTTCCCACTTTTAATTTTAATTTTATTTTATTTTCCCAAATACATGCAAATATATGGTTTTCAACATTCATCTTTGCAAAACCTTGTGTTCCAATTTTTTCTCCCTCCCTCTCAACCTTCCCCCTCTCTTTGAAACAAGTAATCCAATGCTTAAAGTACTGTTCTACTCTTCTATTGGAATACTGCACTGTACAGCCTTGATGCTGTAAACATTACACAATTCCGTTGTCCTGTGTCATTGGAATAATGTATTGTACTACCTTGGCATTTTAAGCATTGCAGAAAATTGTGGTACTCTTCTATTAAAATATTATATTGTACAGCCTTAATGTTGTAAGCATTGGACATTATTATTGGACTATTGTACTACTTTATTGTACTGCCTTGGTGTGTTAAGCATTGTAGAATACTGTTTTACTGTGCTATTGGACTATTGTGTTTTGCTATCTTGGTGTTGTAAGCCATGTACAAAGGTGTTGTACTTTTCTGTTAGAATATTATACTGTATTGCCTTGGTATTGTAAACATTGCACAACACTATTGTACTTAGCTATTGGACTACAGCATTTTACAATCTTGGTGTTGTAAGCATTGTAAAATTTTGTTGTACTGTTCTATTAGAGCACAGTACTATACTGCCTTGATGTTGTAAGCATTGCACAATACAGTTGTATTGTGCTGTTGGAATATTGTATTGTACTACCTTGGTATTGTAGGCATTGGAAAGTACTGTTGTAATGTTCAATTAAAATAGTGTACTGCACTCCCCGGGTGTTATAAGCATTGCACAGTACTGTTGTAATGTCCCCTTGCAACACTCAATTTGTACTGCCTTGTTGTTCTAAGCATTGCAAAGTACTATTGAATTGTCCCCTTGGAAGACTCAACTGTAGTACCTTGATGTTGGAAGCATTGTACCCTACTTTGCAATGTTCTATTAAAATAGTGTATTGCACTGCCTTGGTGTTGTAATCATTGCAACATACTTTTCTTCTGTGATATTGGATTACTGTGTTTTACTACCTTGGTGTTATAAGCATTGTACAAGACTGTTGAACTGTTTTATTGGAATACTCTACAGGACTGCCTTGATGTTGTAAACATTGCAGTCTACTGTTTTTCTGTTCTATTAGAATACTGTATTGTACTGCTTTCATGTTATAAGCATTGCACAATACTATTTTGCTATTGGAGTACTGTATTTTACTACCTTGATGTTGTAAGCACTGCAAAATTTTGTTGAACTGTTCATTGGAGCACAGTACTGTAATGCCTTGTTGTTGTAAACATTGCACAATACTGTTGTCCTGTGCTGTTGGAATATTGTATTGTACTACTTTGGTGTTGTAAGAATTGGACAGTACTGTTGTAATGTTCTATTAAATTAGTGTACTGAACTGTCTCAATGTGGTAAACGTTGCCCAATATTGTTGTAATATCCTGTTAAAACATTCAATTGTACTATCTTGGTGTTGGAAGCATTGCACAAGACTGTTATACTCTTCAATTAAAATATTGTATTGTACAGCCTTGGTGTTGTAAAAATTGCACAATGCTGTTGTAATATACTGTTGGAATACTCAATTGTACTACCTTGGTCTTGGAAGCATTGCACAGGACTGTTATAATTTTCTGTTAAAATATTGTACAGTACAGCCTTGGTGTTGTAAGCATTGCACAATACAATTATATTTTGCAATTGGATTACTGTGCTTTACTACCTTGGTGCTGTAAGCATTGTAAAATTTAGTTGTACTTTTCTATTGGAATAGTCTGTTCTACTACCTTTGTGTTGCAAACATTGCACCATATTTTTGTACTGTTGTAATAAAATGCTGTCCTATACTTCCTTGGTGTTGTAAGCTTTGTAGAATACTATTGTACTGTACTATTGGACTATTGTATTTTACTACTTGGTGTTGTAAGGCTTGCACAGAATTATTGGACATTTTCATTAGAATAAGATACTGTACTGCCTTTGTATTGTAAGCATGGCAATACACTGTTGTGATTTTCAGTTGGAACAATTTATTGTACTGCCTTGATGTTGTCAGCATTCCCCAAAACTGTTGTATTGTTTTATTGGAATAAATGTACTGCACTGCCTTGGTGCTATATGCATTGCACAGTAATGTTGCACTCTTCTATTGGAATATTATATTTTAATGCCTTGCTGGTGTAAGCATTGTACAGTACTGTTTTACTGTTCCTTTACAATACTCTACTGTACAGCTTAGTGTTGTAAGCATTGCACAGTACAAAAGTACTGTGCCTTTTAAATACTGAATTTTACTGCCTTGGTGTTGTAAGCATCGTCCAGTGCTGTTGTATTATCCCAGTGGAATTCTGTATTGTACTGCTTTGGTGCTGTAATAGTTGCACAGTACTGTTGTATTGTACTATTGGAATACTACACTGTACTTCCTTGATGTTGTAAACACTGCACAATATTGTTATTTGTGCTATTAGAATACTGTATTTTACTATTTTGGTGTTGTAAGCATTACATAATACTGTTGTGCTGCTCTATTAAAATCATGGAACATATTGTGTTGATGTTGTAAGCATTGCACAGTACTGTTGTACTGTTTTATTTAAATACTGCATTGTACTCCCTTGATGGTGTAAACATTGCACAATTCTGTTGTCCTGTGTTGTTGGGATACTACATTATAGAACCTTGGTGTTGTAACCAATGCACACTGGTTGTGCTGTTCTATTGGAATACTGTATTTTACTACTATAGTGTTGTAGGCATTGCACGTTACTGTTGTAATGTGCTGCTGGAGTACTCTATTGTATTCCCTTTGTGTTGTAGTCATTGCACAATACTCTTATACTGTGCTGTTGTAATACTGTATTATAGTACCTGTGTGATGGAAACATTGCACAGTACTGCTGTAGTGTTCTTTTTGAATACCATATAATAGTGCCTTGGTGTTGTAAGCATTGTACAGTAATATTGTGCTGTGCCTTTGGAATTCTGTATTGTATTGGCTTAATGTTGTAACCATTGTAGAAGTACTGCACTATTGGAGTATTGTATTTTACTAGCTTGATTTTGTAAACATTGCAAAATACTGTTGTGCTTTACAATTGGAATACTTTATTTTTATTGGCTTTGTGTTGTTAACATTGCATTGTACTATTGTACTGTACTATTGGACTACTGTATTCTACTGGTTTGGTGTTGTATGCATTGTAGAATACTGTTGTACTGGACTATTGGAGTATTGCATTTTAGTGCCTTTGTAAAATACTGTTGTACTGTTCTATTGGAATATTGTACTGTACTGCCTTGATGTTGTAAGCATTGCACAATTCTATTTTCCTGTGCTCTTTGAATACTGTATTGTACTGCCTTGGTGTTGTAAGCATTAAATAAGACTGTCATGCTGTTCTGTTGGAATACTGTATTGTACTGTTTTAATGTTGTATACATTGCACATTACAGTTGTCCTGTGGAATATGAATATTTTCTTGTACTAACTTGGTGTTGTAAGCTTTGTACAATACTGTTGTACTGTTCCATTCAAATACTGTCCTGTGATGCCTTGATGTTGGAAGCATTACACAGCCTTCTTGTCCTGAGACTTTGAAATACTGTACTCTATTGGTTGGTGTTGTAAACATTGCACAATACAGTTGTGCTGTTCTATTGGACTACTCTTATACTGTTCAAGTGTTGTAAACATTGCACAATACTGTTTTACTGTGCTATTGGAATGCTGTATTTTACTGGTGGTGTAAACATTGCACAGTGCTGTTGTGATGTCCTGTTGGAATATTCAATTGTACTGCTGTACAGTTCTACTGGAATATAGTACTATACATTATTTCTGTTGTAAAGAATGCACACTACTGTTGTCCTGTGCTGTTGAAATATTGTATTTTACTACCTTGGAGTTATAAGCATTGAACAGTACTGTTGTACTGCTACATTGGTATACAGTACTATACTACCTTGGTGTTGTAAGCAATGTACAATACTGTTGTACTCTCTTATTTGTACTACTGTATTTTACTAACTAGGTGTTGCAAGCATTGCACAAAACAGTTGTCCTGTTCTATTGGAATACGTATTGCATTGTCTTGGTGTTGCAAGCATTCTATGGTAGTATTGCACTGTTCTATTAAAATACTGTACTGCACTGCTTTGTTGTTGTAAGCATTGCACAGTACTCTTGTAATGTCCTGTTGGAAGAATCAATTGTACTACCTTGATGTTGGAAGCATTGCACAGTACTGCTCTAATATTCTATTAAAATAGTGTACTGTACTGCCTTGGTGTTGCAAGCCTTATACTGTTGTACTGTCTTATTGAACTACTGTATTTTACTACCTTGGTATTGTAAGCAATGCACAATACTATTGTATAGTTCTATTGGTAAACTGTATTGTACTACTTTGGTGTTGTAAGCAATGTACAATACAGTTGTACTCTGCTATTTGTACTACTGTGTTTTATTAACTTGGTGGTGTAAGCATTGGACTAAAGTGTTGTACTGTTCTATTGGAATAGTGTGTTGTACCTTGGTATTGCAAGCATTGCACTGTACTGTTGTACTGTTGTAATAAAAAGCTGTACCATACTGCCTTGGTGTTGTAAGCATTTTAGAATACTATTGTACAGTAATATTGGACTATTGTATTTCACTACTTTGGTGTTATAGACCTTCCACAGAAGTATTGTACCTTTACATTGGAATAAGGTACTGTACTGCCTTGGTGTTGTAAGCACTGCAGAATACTGTTGTGATTTTCAATTGGAACACTTTATTGTATTGCCTTGGTGCCTTGGTGTTGTAAGCATTCCACAAGACTGTCATATAGTTCTATTGGAATAATGTACTATATTGACTTGGTACTGTATGCATTGCATTCTATTGGAATACTGTATTGTAATGCCTTGTTGGTGTAAACATTGTTCAGTATTGTTGTATTGTTCTATTGCAATACTGAACTACTTTGATGTTTTAAACATTGCATAATACTGATGTCCTCTGCCTTTGGAACACTGTATTGTACTTCTTTGGTGTTGTAAGAATTTCATAATACTATTTTACTGTGCTATTGGAATACTATATTGTACTGCCTTGGTGTTGCAAGCATTTAACAAAAATGTTGTCCTGTGCCTTTGGAATACTGAATTTTACTGCCTTGATATTATAAACATTGCACAATACTGTTGTCCAATGGTGTGGGTATACTGTATTGTATTACCTTGTTGTTTTAAGCATTGCAGGGAAGTGTTGTACGGTTTTATTGGAATGCTGTACTGTACTGCCTTGATATAGTCAACATCACAAAATACTATTGTTTTGTCCTATGGGATACTGTACTATACTTCCTTGGTTTTGTAAGCATTGCACAGTGCTGTTGTACTGTTACTTTGGAATACTCTATTGTACTACCTTGGTGCTGTAAGCTTTGCCCAGTACTGTTGTACTGTTATATTAGAATACTGTCCTGTGTTGCCTTGACATTGTACACCTTGCATAGTACTGTTGTACTGTGGAATTAAAATACTGTCATGTACTGCTTTGATGTGTTCTATTAGAATACTTTATTTTACTGCCTTGGTGTTGTAATCGTTACATAATACTGTTTTGCTGTTCTATTGGAATACTGTATTGTACTGTATTAATCTTGTAAACATTTCATAATATCGTTGTCCTGTGGCTTTCAAATACTATATTATACTACTTAGTGTTATAAGCATTGAACAGCACTGTTGTACTGTACTGCCTTGGTGTTGCAAGCATTGTATATTACTGTTTGTAGTTTTGATGGAATACTCTCTTTTACTGCCTTGAAGTTGTAAATATTGCACAATAGTGTTGTTCTGTTTCACTGGAAAAGTGTTTTGTACTACCTTGGCATTGTAAGAATTACACAGTGCTGTTGTACTGTTCTTGTTGAATATTGTCATGTATTGGCTTGATGTTGAAAGAATTGCACAGTACTGTAACTTGGTGGCTTTTCAATACTCTATTGTACTGTTTGGTGTTGTAAGCATTGCAGAGTATGGTTATGCTGCTCTATTGGAATACTGCATTGTACTGCCTTGATATTGTAAACATTGTAGAAATCTGTTGTCCTGTGGCACTGAAACACTGTATTTTATTACCTTGGTATTTTAAGCATTGCACAGAACTGTTGTCCTGTTCTATTGGAATACTTAGTTGTACTACATTGGTGTTATAAGCATTGCAAAATACTGTGCTCTATTCAAGTACTGTACAGTACTGCTTTGGTGTTGTAAGCATTGGACAGTACTGCTGCACTTTCCTATTGTAATACTCTATTGTACTGCCTTTGTATTGTAAGCCTTGCAAAGTGTTGTTGTATTTTGCCCTTGGAATACCCTAATGTATTGTAACAGTACTTGCAGTGTACTGTTGTACTGTGTCATTGAAATACTCTATAATACTACCTTTGTGTTGTAAGCTTTACACAGCACTGTTGTACTCTTGTATCGGAATATAGCATTGTACTGCCTTGATGTTGTAAGCTTTGCAGAGTATTGTAGTCTTGTGCTGTTGGAATATTGTATTGTATTGCTTTGGTGTCATAAGCATTGCACAATATTGCTGTACGGTGCAATTTGAATGCTGTATTGTACTCCTTTGGTGTTGTAAGCATTGTACAATATTGTTATTGTGTTCTTTTTGAATACTGTACTGTACTGCTTTGGTTTTGTAAGCATTACACAGTACTGTTTTACAATGCTATTGGAACATTGTAATGAACTGCCTTGGTACTGTAAGCTTTGCACAGTACTGTTTTAATGTGCCATTTTAATACTTTATTGTACTGACTTGGTGTTGTAAGCATTGAACAGTACTATTGTAACATGCTGTTGGAATACTGAATTGTACTGCCTTGGTGTTGTAAGCATTGCATTGTACTGTTGTACTGGGCCTTTGGAATACTTTATTGTTCTTCCTTTGTGTTTTAACCATTGCAAAGTACTATTTAACTGTTCTATTGGAATAATGTATTGTACTGCCTTAATGTTGTAAACATTACACAATACTGGTATACTGTTCTATTGGAATACTATACTGCACTGCCTTGGTTTTGTAAGTTTTGCATGATATTATTATACCGTCCTATTTGAATTCTGTCCTATTCTGCTTTGGTGTTGTAATTATCATAAAAGTACTTTTGTGCTGTTCTTTGGAATAATGTATTGTACTGCCTTGATGTTGTAAGCATTGCACAATACTGTGGTACTGTTGTGTTCGAATACTGTCCAGTACTGCTTTGGTGTTGTAAGCATTGCACAATACTGTTATATACTGCTGTTGGAATTTTCCATTGTAATGCCTTTGTGTTCTAAGTATTGCACAGTAGTGCTATATTGTTGTATTGGAATACTTCACTGTACTGCCTTGATGTTGTAAGCATCATACAATACTGTACAATGCTTACAACACCAAGGCAGTACAATTGTTTGTATTGTTGTATTGTACTGTTCTACTGGAATACTGTACTGCACTGCCTTGGTGTTGTAAGTTTTGTACAAAATTGAGGGGGTGGAGCCAAGATGGCGAACTGCAGACATTCTCTGTGAGCTCCTGAGACCTTCCCTCAGACCCAGACAAATTAAGCCTCCAAAATGGTTCTGGAGTGAGGGCTCCATCAAACACTTGGAGTATAACACACTTCTATCAAAAATCTATTTTGAAAGAACTCTGGAGAAGGTCAGTTTCAGACGTGCAGGGGATCGGCAGCTTGCTGCGATCAGATGCCAGCGTGCGTGGGGCAGTAGACGGGGCTGGGACAGAGCGGCGGATTTTAGGCACCCAGGAAGTCCCTGGGAGACACATGGGCCACTTTGCTCTGCTTGCTGGCAGGTGCTTTGGCAGATCTGCCTTTGGTAAAGGGTGGAGTGAGAGCAGCTGAAAGTGTGGTCCTAGTACGGTTCTAGATCAACCAGCCCTGCACCAGAAGTCAATTCCCCTAACTGCCCCAGGGCAAATTGAAACAGCTACCAGTCTGGCGCTTGTTCCTCAGCTCAAAAACATGAACAAGAAGCAGAAGAGAGCTCTCACCATAGAAAGCTTTTGCAGAGAGAAAGTAGGGCAGACCCCAGATCCTGAGGTTCTGAAAACAATCCCAGAGGAAGTCACAAAGGCGGACATGAGCTGATCCCCCTTTCAAAAGGCTCACCTGGAAGATTGCATAAAGAATCTCAAAAGAGAGCTAGAAGAAAATTGGGGAAATGAATTGAGATCAGTACAAGAAGAAAATAACACCCTGCAATAGAGATGTGAAAAACTGGAAAAAAAAAAAGCCTGGTGAATTGGAAAAAGAAAACAATTCACTGAAAAACAAAAGTGGTGAATTGGAAAAAAAAAACCCAAAAATTCAATGAAAAACAAAATTGGTGAATTGGAAAAAGACAACAATTCACTGAAAAATAAAATTGGCAAAATGGAAAAAGAATGCATTGAACCAAAAAATTCAATTGGCCAGTTACAAAAGAAGCTAAAAAGGATAACTGAAGGAAATAATACTTTAAAAATTAAAATTGAACAAATAGAAGTAAATGACTCAATAAAATTGACTTCAAGAATCAGTCAAACAAAAACAAAAAAAAATGAAAAAACAGAAGAAAATATGAAATATCTCCTAGGAAAAACAACTGACTTGGAAAACAGATACAGGAGAGACAATCTAAGGATTATCAGACTCCCTGAAAGCCATGATGAAAAAAAGAACCTATATGCTATCTTCCAGGAAATCATGAAAGAGAATTGCCCTGATGTTTTAGAATCAGAAGGCAAAATTGGCATTGAAAGAATTCACCGATCACCTCCAGAAAGAGACCCCAAAATTAAAACCCCACGGAATATTGTGGCCAAATTTCAGGACTATCGCACCAAGGAAAAGATATTGCAAGCAGCTAGAAAGAAACAGTTCAAATACCGAGGAACTGTCATTAGAATTACACAGGATCTGTCAGCTTCCACTTTAAAGGATCGAAGGGTCTGGAACCAGATATCCCGAAAGGCAAAAGAACTTGGATTACAGCCAAGAATAAGTTATCCAGCTAGAATGAGCATCATCTTCCAGGGAAGAAGATGGTCATTCAATGATACAGGAGAATTTCACCTATTTCTAATGAAAAGACCTGATCTGAACAAAAAATTTGCCTTCCAAGTAGAGAACTCAAGAGAAGCATAAAAAGGTAAAAAGGAAGACTCTTGAGAACTATATTTCTACTATAGGTATCCTTTAAAGAATGGCAGTATAATTTGATTTTTCTTTGATAATAATGGAAAA
>JAJPUD010003487.1:181147-224399 GCA_023553655.1 Myrmecobius fasciatus
TAAAGAATGGCAGTATAATTTGATTTTTCTTTGATAATAATGGAAAAGAAATTAGAGGGGGAAGGGATACCATACTGAAAAAGAAAAAAGGGGGAGGGGGAAAAGGAGGCAAAATAAAGTAAAAATAAAGGAGGTAAAATAAGGCAAAATCTCATAAAGAGACATAGAAGATCTAATATAATTGAGGGAAAGAAGGGAGGGCGATGAGTATTGTGTAAACCTTACTCTCATTAGATTGGACTCTAAGAGAGTATATCAGACACATTTGGCTTCAAAGAAAGGCCTGACCCTCCTTGTGGGAAGGTAGGAGGGAGGGGAGAAAAGGAAAGGGATAAACTAATAGAAGGATTAGGGGAAAGGTATAAAGGGGAGGGAGGGACTCTAAAGGGAAGAGGTTTATTGGTGGGAGGTGGTCAACAAGAGCAAAGTACTGGGGAGGGGGGAAGGGAGAGAGGGGAAAGGGAAGAGAAAATCATACCTCTGGGTAAATAAGATGGCAGGGAATACAGATATAGTTATTTTAACTGTGAATGTGAATGGGATGAACTCTCCCATAAAACAGAAGCGGGTAGCAGACTGGATTAAAAGCCAGAATCCTACAATATGTTGTTTACAAGAAACACATCTAAAACATAGAGATACATACACAGTGAAGGTAAAGGGCTGGAGCAGAATCTTCTATGCTTCAGGTGAACAAAGAAAGGCAGGGGTAGCAATCCTTATCTCGGATCAAGTAAAAACAAAAATAGATCTAATTAAAAGAGATAAGGAAGGAAACTACATTTTACTAAAGGGTTCCATAGACAATGAAGCAGTATCAATACTTAACATATATGCACCAAGTGGTATAGCATCCAAATTCCTAGAGGAGAAGTTAAGAGAGATGCAAGGAGAAATAGACAGTAATACTATACTACTAGTGGGAGATCTCAACCTTGCTCTCTCAGAATTAGATAAATCAAATTCCAAAATAAATAAGAAAGAAGTTAGGGAGGTTAACAAAAGGCTAGAAAAGTTAGGTATGATAGATCTTTGGAGGAAATTGAATGGTGATAGAAGGGAGTATACTTTTTTTCTCAGGGGTTCATGGAACTTATACAAAAAATTGATCATGTGTTAGGGCATAAAAACCTCAAAATCAAATGCAGAAAAGCAGAAATAGTAAATGCATCCTTCTCAGATAATGATGCAATAAAACTCACATGTAATATAAGGCCAGGAGAAAACAGACCACAAGTTATTTGGAAATTAAATAATCTAATCTTGAAGAACGAATGGGTGAAAGAGCAAATTATAGACACAATCGAAAATTTCATCCAGGAGAATGACAACAATGAGACAAGATACCAAAATTTGTGGGACATGGCTAAGGCAGTTATAAGGGGTAATTTTATATCTCTAGATGCTTACTTGCGTAAAACAGAGAAAGAGAAGATTAATGAACTGGGCTTACAATTAAAAAAGCTAGAAAAAGACCAAATCAAAAACCCTCAATTAAATACCAAATTGGAAATTCTGAAAATTAAAGGGGAGATCAATAAAATTGAAAATAAGAAAACTATTGAATTAATAAATAAAAGTAAGTGTTGGTTTTATGAAAAAACCAACAAAATAGATAAGCCTTTAGTTAATTTGATTAGAAAAAGAAAAGAGGAAAATCAAATTATTAGTCTCAAAAATGATAAGGGAGAACTTTCCTCCAATGAAGAGGAAATTAGAGTAATAATTAGGAGTTTCTTTGCCCAACTTTATGCCAATAAATTTGATAATGTAAATGAAATGGAGGAATATCTACCAAAATATAGATTGCCCAGATTAACAGAAGAGGAAATAATTATTTAAATACCCCGTTACTAGAAAAAGAAATAGAACAAGCTATTAATCAACTCCCTAAGAAAAAATGTCCAGGGCCAGATGGATTTACATGTGAATTTTACCAAACATTCAAAGAACAATTAATCCCAATACTATATAAAGTATTTGAAACAATAGGGAAAGAAGGTGTACTACCAAATTCCTTCTATGACACAGATATGGTGCTGATAGCTAAACCAGGTAGGGAGAAAACTGAGAAAGAAAACTATAGACCCATTTCCCTAATGAATATTGATGCAAAAATTTTAAATAAGATTTTAGCAACAAGATTACAGAAAGTCATCCCCAGGATAATACATCATGACCAAGTAGGATTTATACCAGGAATGCAGGGCTGGTTCAATATTAGGAAAACTATTAGCATAATCAATTATAGCAATAACCAAATTAATAAAAACTATATGATTATCTCCATAGATTCAGAAAAAGCCTTTGATAAAATACAACACCCATTCCTATTAAAAACACTGGAGAGTATAGGAATAAATGGGCTTTTCCTTAAAATGATTAGTAGTATCTACTTAAAACCTTCAGCAAGTATCATATGTAATGGAGTCAAACTAGAACCATTCCCAATAAGATCAGGAGTGAAACAAGGCTGCCCACTGTCACCATTATTATTTAATATTGTCTTAGAAATGTTAGCTTTGGCAGTAAGAGAAGAAAAAGAGATTAAGGGAATTAGAGTAGGTAATGAGGAAACCAAATTATCACTCTTTGCAGATGACATGATGATATATGTAGAGAACCCTAAAGACTCAACTAAAAAACTAGTAGAAACAATTCACAACTTAAGCAAAGTTGCAGGATACAAAATAAATCCACATAAATCATCAGCATTTTTATATATTACCAATAAAGTTCAGCAGGAAGAGATACAAAAAAGAAACTCCATTCAAAATAACTGTTGATAGTATAAAATATTTGGGAATCTATGTGCCAAGGGAAAGTCAGGAACTATATGAACTAACCTACAAAACACTTTCCACACAAATATAATCAGACCTAGTCAATTGGAAAAACATAAAATGCTCATGGGTAGGCCGAGTGAATATAATAAAAATGACAATGCTACCCAAACTAATTTACTTATTTAGTGCCATACCAATCAAACTACCAAGAAATTATTTTACAGATCTAGAAAAAATAGTAGCAAAATTCATTTAGAAGAACAAAAGGTCAAGAGTTTGAAGAGGATTAATGAAAAAAAAGGCTGGTGATGGTGGACTTGCTGTACCAGATCTAAAACTATATTACAAAGCAGCGGTAATCAAAACCATTTGCTACTGGCTAAGAAGTAGAGTAGTCGATCCGTGGCATAGGATAGAATCACAGGACAAAGTAGGCAATAACTGTAGCAATTTAGTCTTTGATAAACCCAAAGACTCCAGCTTCTGGGATAAGTACTCACTATTTGACAAAAACTGCTGGGAAAATTGGAAACTAGTGTGGAAGAAATTAGGGCTTGATCCTCATCTGACACCACATACCAAGATAAGATGTAAATGGGTTCATGATCTGGATATAAAGAGTGATATTGTAAGCAAATTAGAGGAACGTAGTATAGTTTACCTCTCAGACCTGTGGAGATGGAATAAATTTATGTCCAAAGAAGAACTGGAACTCTTAATTGAACACTAGATAGATAACTTTGACTATATTAAATTAAAAAGCTTTTGTACAAACAAAACCAATGCAGTCAAGATTAGGAGGGAAGCAATAAATTGGGAAATCATCTTTACATTTACGGGTTCTGATAAAGGTCTCATCTCTAAAATATATAGAGAATTGTCTCATATTTATAAGAATTCAAGCCATTCTCTAATCGATAAATGGTCAAAGGATATGAACAGACAATTTTCAGAGGATGAAATTAAAACTATTTGTAGTCATATGAAAAGGTGCTCCAAATAACTATTGATCAGAGAAATGCAAATTAAGACAACCCTGAGGTACCACTACACACCTGTCAGATTGGCTCGAATGACAGGGAATGATAATGATGAATGTTGAAAGGGATGTGGGAAGGCTGGGACACTGATGCATTGTTGGTGGAGCTGTGAAGGGATCCAGCCATTCTGGAGAGCAATTTGGAACTATGCTCAAAAAGTTATCAAACTGTGCATACCCTTTGACCCAGCAGCATTTCTATTGGGCCTATATCCCAAAGAAATCATAAAGGAAGCAAAAGGTCCCACATGTGCAAGAATGTTTGTGGCAGCCCTTTTTGTAGTGTCTACAAACTGGAAACTGAATGCATGCCCATCAATTGGAGAATGGCTGAATAAATTATGATATATGAATGTTATGGAATATTATTTCTCTGTAAGAAACGACCAGCAGGACGATTTCAGAGCGGCCTGGAGAGACTTGCATGAACTGATGCTGAGTGAAATGAGCAGAACCAGGAGATCATTATACATGGCAACAACAATACTATATGATGATCAATTCTGATGGACATGGCTCTCTTCAACAATTTAATGTTTCAAACCACTTTTAATTGTTCACTGAAGAGGGCCATATTCACCCAGAGAGAGGGATGTGAAATGTGGACCACAACATAACATTTTCATGCTCTCGATTGATGTTTGCTTGCATTGTGTTTCCTTTATCTGATTTTTCTTTCTTGTAGATACAATTTTTCTTGCACAACAATAAGTGTGAAAATATGTATACATATATTAGGTTTTTCAAGTATTTAAATATAATTAACATGTAGTGTATATCCTGCCATCTAGGGGAGGGGCAGGGAGTAGGGAGGAAAAATTTGTAAGAGAAAGCTTTGTAAGGGTTAATGTTGAAGAATTACCTATGCATATATTTTGCAAAAAAAAAAATTAAAAAAAACATTTTTTGCACAAAATGGTTTTCATGTGCTGTTCAGAATATTGTATTGTACTGCCTTGGGACTGTAAGCATTGTGCAGTACTGTTGCTCTGTTCTAAGAGAATACTGTACTAAACTCCTTGGATGGTGTAAAGATTGCACAATAATGTTGTCCTGTGCTATTAGAATACTGTATTGTACTGTCTAGCTGCTGTAAACTTTGCATGGTACTGTTGTAATGTGCTGTTTTAATACTCTATTGAACTGCCTTGGTAATGTAAGTGTTGCCCAAACTGCTGTATTGTTCTATTGGAATACTGCCCTGTTCTGCCTTTATGTTGAAAACTTTGCACAATACTGTTTTCTTGTGCTATTAGAATACTTTATTGTACTGCTTTGATGTTGTAAGCATTATGTAATACTTTTGTGCTTTTTATTGGAATATTGTATTGTACTGTGTTATTGTTGTTTTAAATTCTGCACAATTTTGTTGTGGTGTGGCTTTGGAATACTGTATTTTACTGCCTTGGTGCTGTAAACTTTGCACAGTACTTTTGTAATATGCCATTTTAGTTATCTTTTTTAGCTCCTTTTGTAGCTGGCCAATTGAATTTCTGGATTCAATGCATTCTTTTTCCATTTTGCCAGTTTTATTTTTCAGTGAATTGTTGTCTTTTTCCAATTCACCAATTTTGTTTTTCAGTGAATTGTTGTCTTTTTCCAATTCACCAATTTTGTTTTTCAGTTCACCATTTTTATTTTCCAGTGAATTGGTGATTTTTTCCAATTCACCAATTTTGTTTTTCAGTGAACTGTTTTCTTTTTCCAATTCAGCAGTCCTATTTTCCAGTTTTTGATATTTCTGTTGCCCTGATCTCAGTTTATTTCCCCATTCTTCTTCTAGCTCTCTTTTGAGATTCTTAATGCAATCATCCAGGTAAGCCTTCTGAAAGGGAGACCAACTTAAGTCTGCCTTTGTGGCTTCATCTGGGATTGTTTTCATAATGTCAGGATCTGGGGACTGTTCTATTTTTTCTCCGTAAAAGCTTTCTATGGTGAGAGCTCTCTTCTGCTTCTTGCTCATGATTTAAAGTTGGGATATTGGTCAAAAGCCGAGAAAACTGCAACAATTTATATTTGCCCTGGGGCAGTTTGCCGAGTTGACTTCCGGTCTGAGGCTGGTCGGGCTAGATTTGCACCAGGACCACGTTTTCAGCTTTTCTCAATCCACCCCCTTCCAAAGGCAGATCTGCCAAAGCACCTGCCCGCAAGCAGAGCAAAGTGGCCCAAGCGTCTCCCAGGGGCTTCCTGGGTGCCCAAAATCCGCCCCTCTATCGCAGCCCTGACTTCCGCCCCGGCTGGAGTCCAATTGCGACCAGAGGCCGATTTCCCCTGAGGCTAACCTTCTCCGGAGTTCTTTCAAGGTAGATCTTTCATAGAAGTGCGTTGTAGTCCAAATGCTTGGCGAGGACCTCACTCGGAAACCAGTTTTAAGGCTTACTTTGTCTGGGTTTGAGGGAATGTTGGAGGGAGTTCACAGAGAAAGCTGTCCGCAGTTCGCCATCTTGGCTCCGCCCCCCGTAATATGCCATTTTAGTACTCTATACTACTGCTTTGGTGTTGTAAGGATTGCACAATACTGATGTACTATGCTATTGGAATACTGTATTTTACTGCCTGGTCTTGTAAGCATTGCAAAGAACTTTTGTACTATGCTGTTGGACTAATGTGTTTTACTGCGTTGGCGTTTTAAGCATTGCACAATATTGTTGTACTCTTCTATGGCAATACTGCACTAAACTCCCTGGATGCTGTAAACATTGCAAAATACTCTTGTCCTGTGCTATTAGAATAATGCATTGTACTTCCTTGGAATTGTAAGCATTGCAAAATACTGTTGTACTTCTCTATTGGAATACTGTACTGTACTTCATTGGTCTTATAAGCATTGTAGAGTAATTTTGTGCTGTTCTCTTGGAATACTATATTTTACTGCCTCGATGTTGTAAGCATTGCACAGCAGTTTTGTAGTGTGCTATTAAAATTTTGTATTGTACTACCTTGGTGTTGTAAGCATTACAAAATTCTGTTGTATTATTCTATTGGAATATACTACATTGATGTTTTAAATATTGCACAATACTGTTTTCCTGTGGCTTTGGAATACTGTACTGTACTGCCTTGGTGTTGTAAATATTGCATAATACTGTTCTGCTGTTCTATTGGAATACTGTATTGTACTTACTTGATGTTGAAAGCATTGTACAGTATTGTTGAATTGTGCTATTGGAATACTGTCTTGTACTACCTTGGTGTTGTATGCATTGCACAATACTTTTGTACCATTCTATTCAAATACTGTCCTGTACTGCCTTTGTGTTGTAAGCATTAAGTGGTACTATTGTGCTGTTCTATTGGAATATTGTATTATACTACCTTGATATTTCATGCATTGCACAGTATTGTTGTACTATGCTTTTAAAATGCTCTATTTCCTGCATTGATGACTTTGCACAGTCCTCTTTCACATAAATCCAATTCACTTGCAAGCCATAATATTACCTTTCTGAAATTTTTGGTCCTCTTCATGAGTGAAGTATAAACCACAATAATAAATAAGTAAGTGATTTATGGATTATCTCTGCCACCAATCAACTCTGTGGACCTGAGCAAGTTATTTGATCTTTCTGATTCTTAGTTTCCAGCCTTATAAAATTGGAGGGTTGAGTTGAATGAGCTCGAAGTTCCTTTCTTGATCTAAATTTATGTTTTGATGATGATGATGATAATGATAGTAATTATGAAGTGGAAGTGGTGGTGATTTGAAGGGATATTTAGGATTGTATTTTCATGTCTCCATTTGCTGATGTTAAAGTTCTTCAGCTTATTGATTACTGGCTAATATTTTCATACTAAGCAACAATAAATTTTGCCATGAAGACTACTGTCAGATTGACCCTCATTTAGAAGAACCTTATTTGAGCTATCTTAATCTGAAGAACTTTTAATCTGATTGAAAAGGTTTTGTGTCTAAGCCCAGTCAGTTCACAATCTACCTGTATAATCGTTGAAAGTAAATCCAATAGTTAGATAAATAATGGGGATGGACAAGATGATTGCTTGGCTATTTCTCACCTCTACTATTTTTTAATTCCATGATTCTAAATATTTCCAGAACATAAACACTGAGGTGAACATTTACATTTCTTTCCCTTTTCATGAATGTTTCTTTCATTTAATTATTCAAAAGGTTAAAAATATTTCTAATACATCAAATGCAGCCTCACACAAAGATGCTCTTTACACCTACTGGTGATGGTGATAAAATATATTTAAGCTGGTTTGTCTTAAACAAAACTTTGACTGGTGCACAGGTGCATTCCAGGCATTTAAGTGCCCTGAGGTTGTTCATATATGTTCAAACTTGAAACAACAATGACAAATAACAACAACAACAAAAACTATGGCCCTCTCCTATTTCATAAGTGCTTTTATATTTTTTCCCCTTAATTGCTGTCATCTAAATATAAAAACTAGTGCCTAGACAACAAAGAAGCCTCTAATCTTTCTGGTATTTCAAAATAGTTCTTTGGCATTTGCACCATCTAGAGCTTCCTTGAAGTTAGATAAACTTAAGGTGATTGAACTGATCTTTCCATGAGTTCACTTCTGTGGCTGCTGTTTCTTTTTCACATTTTACTTCAGCTTTGGAGAAAGTAGATTGATCATTTTTTCACTTTTGGTTGATGGTGGAATCTGTCTCTGTCATTGCTCTTGCTGTCTGTCTATCTGTCTGTCTCCGTCTTTCTTTCTGCCTCTTTCTCTACCTCTTCAGCTCTATCTGATTTTTTTACATAACAAAAATGATTCTTCACCTGTATAACTTGACCTGATTTTGTAGCTGAAAGAAAGAGTTGGAGAAATTTCAAAGATCTAAGGGGCAAGGGAGAGGTGGATCCAAATACAAAAGGAAGAAAATATTTTCTCAGACAATCTGATAGGGAAAAATTAGATGCCAGGAGCCAGGAAGCAATAGTTGACTATCAGCAGCATGTATTAACTGCCTGCCACATGTAGTGTGGTGCAAGTTGTATTGTTAATTGAGTTGTAAGGAGATCTGGGTTCTAATCTCAATTCCACTATTTACTGCTGTGAAATGTCATTCAGTCTCTTTATGTTGGAGTCTCTTCATTTGTAGAATTTAAACAGTAAATTCTACTTCAAATGTGCCTCCTGGGAATGTGGGGAGGATTCAATGAAATGTAAAAAAGATATTCAAAAAGTATGAAATGCCACACCAGTGTAAGAGATGTCATCACAAAATACAAGGGAAAAAAGAGGGAGTAAGATATGAGAGTAACTAAGATCGCCTCTGCTCTCAGAAGTTAGCAGTCTCATCAGGAAGAGAGAAGACCTGCACATAACAAGCTTGAACACATGGAATAGAGCTGAAAAGTATTTTATCCTTTACTGTGTACTAAGCATTGGAAACATATAGGAAAAAAGATTGTTCTTGCATTTAAGGTGTTAACATTCTAATTTTGGAAGATGATAAATATGATAAAGTTCATCTGCAGAGCTGATAATCCTCAGCAGCAGGGCAGACAACAAAGTCCAAGCATCCTTAGGATTTAATTGAAGTAAGATGGCAAAACTTAAGGGAGGATCTAAGGAGATGGTAAGGACTGATGAACCTTAAATAGCAATAACAGGACGTATTGCAAGGCACAGAGGTCCATAATCCTACTGGGAAGATTATGGTTAGTGACTACCTATTAATCCAAATGAGGTAACATAGTGGATAGAGTACCGGGTCTGGAGTCAGGAAAACTTACCAATGCTTACTAGTTGTGCAAGTCTGGGTAAATCACTTAACTGTATAATGAGCTGAAGAATGGAATGACAAACCACTTACACTAATATCTGCCAAATGGGGTCACAAAGAGTTGACTGAAAATGACTTAATATCAATAAGCTTTACTAATATATGGTAATAGATTCAAAGATCTGAATATTACAGAACTCTCGGCTATCTCCAGTAGGGATGTAGTTAATATTCAGCTAGGAGAGGGCATCAAGTGTCAAGAACAAATAATATTCATTCAAAATTAGAGTAAATTCAAAAAAAGTAAATAGAGAACAGAGTTAGATGATATTAGTCAAGAAAGGCTATAAGAGGCACTAGACAAGGATGATTGTCCCCATTTTGCAGCTGAGGACACTGAAGACTAAAAAGGTTAAGTTTCTTCATCAAACCACACAAAATGTTAGAACAAGAAGTGGGACTAGAACCTGTGTTTCCTAACTATATGTTGAGTATTTTTACCACCTGCTTTCTGTTCCAAATGGGCCATGTCTCAAGTACTGCATGGTATATTTGAAAGGGCACTGAACTTGGATTTCTGTGACTTAATGTCTCTACTCTTTTACTTACTAGTTGTAAGTGATCCAAGTGAGCCAGACTTACTTTATCTTTAGAATGAAGGATTGGGCCAGATGACTTTCAAGATCCTATCCAGTTCTAGATCTTTAATTCCATTGTGTTCAGTTCTGTATACTTCGTTTTAGGAAGACTATTGAAAATCTGGAACAGATCTAAAAGTTGATAAGCATTAAGAGCAGAGGTCAAAGATCTCAAGATTATGTTATATTAGATTTGGTTGAAGTAACTGAGAACATCTGGCTTGGAATGTGGAAAGTCTTGGAAGAAGAGGACAAGATATCAATTATCACCCTAATATCTTTGAGAATGGAGGCTCCTTAGTGAAAAGAATTGTTTTCATTTTTTTTTCCTTTTGTGTTCCCATGGTTTAGAATAGTGTTTGGCTTCACAGTAACTACTTCAGAAATGCTTGTGGATGGATGGATCATGTATTTGAAGGGCTAATGTGTAAAAGAGGAATCCAATCAGGTTTGCTTGGCCCCAGATGGCCAAATGAAATAAAATGGGCAGAAGTTATAAAGAAGCAGGTTTAGGCTCCATGAGAGGAAAATCTTCCTAACAATTAGAAATGTCCCTAAGTGTCTGATGGACATGGCTCTCTGCAACAAAGAATTGTCTCAAACCAGTTCCAGTTGTTCACTGAAGAAAACCATATACACCCAGAGAGAGGGATATGAAATATGGACCACAACATAACATATTCATGATCTCTATTGATATTTGCTTGCACGGTGTTGCCTTTCTCTGATTTTCTTTTTTTTCTTGTAGATAGGATTTTTCTTGCATAACTTGTCAAGTAATTCAACATTATTAACATGTCATGGACTTCCTGCCATTTAGGGGAGGGGAGGGGACTGGGGGTAAAATTTGTAATGGAAAGCTTTGTAAAGATCAATGCTGGGGAATTACCCATACATATATTATACAAATAAAAAGCTTTAATAAAAAAAAGAATTGTCCCTAAGTGGAATGTATAGTCTCAGAAGGTAATATGTTCCCCATCCCCTGAGAATTCTAGCAAAAGCTGGTTGTCTACTTTTTTGAAATGTTATAGAGGTGCTGCCTGGTTTTAACCATTAAGGTCTCTTGCAACCTCTGTATCCTCTTCAAGATCTCATTATTTTTAGATGCTTAAATGATATTTCAGTACTTCAAAGATCTGGGCTTTCATTTGCATGAATACTATCTCTACAAAGAATGAATTCCCTCTATGCCTTCATATAAGGTCTCCATGAGTCCTACAAAAATACATTACCTGATGGCTAGTGATGAACCTCCCCTAACATGAGTAGCATAATTATTAGATGACAAATTCCTTAACTCTTAAAGGAAGAGATTGAATTAAGAAAGTGCTTCTCTAAAGATTATTATGCTAGATAACCTGTCATGTGTCTATAATATCTGTTGATGAACTGATGGAATTAAGACCTAACTTTAACCATTTTAGTGGAAAGAGCCAGTGATTATCCAGTAGCTGACCCAGGTAGGTCACATTGTGCAAGTCACTTTCTTTTTGTAGATCTCATTTTCCTCATTTATAAACTGAAGGGACTGAACTAATTGATCTCTAAGAGTCTTTTCCAGTTCTAAAAGACTATATCTAGTCCTTCATGTTCAATAAACCTTTTTCATTTTTTCAGTGTGTAGAACACATCTTTTGCAATGAGTTTTTCTTACAAGTTTTCTGCAGATTTCATTTCAACTCCTTTCTAGGGTGATATGATTCAGAGTTTGGCAAAGTTTGAATGCACCAGATGTTAAGTGTGTATCTTTTTCAAGCATGTCTTTGAGACATGATACTATAAGGGCAACATGCCCACAATCATTGGAGTTGTTTTAACTCAATAGCTTGAGGAATATGCACTTATGTTAGAAAAATCGAAAACCTACTGATAAGTTATTGCCACAAAGTCGATTGTTAAGAACTCCACAGATAGAAAAGGGAACTTGTGTATCATCTATTTCAAGTCTCATTTTATTGATGATGAATGTAGACCTGAAAAATTTCAATGAGTTGCACAGTAATAAAAATGAATTAGTGTTAATGAGGCAGCTAGGTATAGCAGTGAATAGAGCACCCAGGCTTGAGTAAGAAAGATTTGAGCCTCAGACACTTATAAACTGTGAGACTAGTGGACAAGTAACTTAACCCTAATTGAATCAGTGTCCTCATTTATAAAAATATTTGGGAAAGTTAATATCAAACTATTATAACATCTCTGCAAAGAAAACCCCAAATGGGATCATGAAAAATAGGACAAGACTGAACAACAATAACAAACATCTTTAACTTTTGCCTCATTATGTCCATAAATCAATGTGTATGGAATCCAGGTAATATATGAAACACCAATTGTTCTATAATAAATTTTTGTTTAAATAAGCATTCTTATCAAATATAACATCAAAGATATTAAAGATAACATGAAATGGAATGACACCTAATCATATTGAATGCTGAGGGACTAAATCTAAGAAGAAATTTCTTCTTAGATATTACATGTAAAGTCTTTTTAATAAGAACTAAAAAGAAATAAACAAATATATAAAGAATTAAGTATTTTTTCATTTTTCTTTTTTTTTCTCATACAAATTCATCACATTTATTGCAAGTTTTAGTTTCACACACTGGGCCAGTTACCCAGAACTTTCTCCCAGTATATTCCTCTCTCACTTCATATTTTCCCTAAAAAATATTATCTCTTCATATTCAACTGACACGTGCATTTTATCTTTATATATGCCTTCTAACTGCCATTATTATGAGAAAATTCTAATTAGTTACAAGTATCATCCTTCCATATAGGAATGTAAACACAGAAACCTAATTAAGTCCTTTTGATATCAATTTCCTGAATGCCTCCTTATGATTTCCCTCATTCATGTATTTGAAGACCAAATTTCCTTTCATCTATGGTCTTTTGATCATGAATGCTTGAAAATCCTCTATTTAATTGAATTTCCATCTTTTCCTCATAAAGATTACACTCAGTTTTACTGGGTAAGTGATTCTTGGTTCTAATCTTAGCTCTATTGCTCTCTGGAATAGCATAATCCAAATTCTCTGGTCCTTTATTGTAGAAACTGCTGAATCTTATGTGGCTTCAATATATTTGAATTATTTCTTTCTGGATTCTTCAATATTTTCTCCTTGACCTGGGAACTGTGCAGTTCAGCTATTTCTGGGAATTTTCATTTTGGTATTTATTTCAGAAAGTGATTAATGGATTTTTTCAATTTCTATTTTACCCTTTTATTATTGTACTTCTAGACAGTTTCCCTTAATAATTTCTTGAAAGATGATGTCCTGGTCCTTTTTTTTGATCATGACTTGCAGGTAGAACAATAATTTTTAAATAATCTTTCTTGAATCCATCTTCCAGATCAGTTATTTTTCCAATGAGATATTTCACATTTTTTCTATTTTTTCTACTTTAGTTTTGCTTTACTATATCTTGATCTCTCATAAAGTCATTAGCTTCTATTTGCTCAATTCTAATTTTTAAGGAATTATTTTCTTAAGTGAATACTTCCTTTCCCACTTGACAAGTTTTGCTTTCTGTGGCATTATAATCCTCATTAACTTTTTGTATTTCCTTTTTGCACCACTCTCAATTCTTTTCCTAATTTTTCCTCTATTTTACTTTCTTAATTTTCAAAATCCTTTTTGAGCTCTTCCATAGTTTGAGATCAATTCTTATTTTTCTTGGAGACTTCAGATGTAGGAACTTTGACTTTATTATGTTCTGAGTATGCATTTCTTTTTGTTTTGTTTTTTTGAATTTTTTATTAAAACTTTTTTATTTTTCAAAACATGTGCATAGACAATTCTTCAACATTAACCCTTGAAAAACTTTGTGTTCCAATTTTCTTTCTTTTTTTATTAAAAGCTTTTTATTTACAAAACATATGAGTGGTTTTTCTACATTGACCTTTGCAAAACTTTTTTTTTTGTTCCAAGCTTTTCCCCTCCTTTCCCCATACCCTCCCCTAGATGGCAAGTAATCCAATACATGTTAAACATGGTAGAAATATATGTTAAATCTAATGTATGCATACATATTTATAGAATTCTTTTGCTGCATAAGAAAAATCAAATCAAACCAATAAAAAGAGAAGCAAAATAAAATACCGGCTAGCAACAATAAAAGAGTGAAGATATTATGTTGTGAAACAACATCTCTGGCTGTAGATGGCTCTCTTTATCGTTGAACAATTGGAACTGGTTTGAATCATCTCATTGTTGAAGAGAGCCACGTCCATCAGAATTGATCATTGTATAATCTTGTTGTTGCTGTGAATAATGATCTGGTTCCGCTCATTTCACTTAGCATCAGTTCATGTCGGTCTCTCCAGGCCTCTCTAAAATCATTCTGCTGATCCTTTCTAACGGAACAATAATATTTCATAACATTCATATCCCATAATTTATTCAGCCATTCTCCAATTGATGGACAACCATTCAATTTCCAGTTTCTTGCCACTACAAAAAGGGCTGCCACAAATATTTTTGCACATATGGGTCCGTTTCCCTCCTTTAAGATCTCTTTGGAATATAAACCCAGTAAAAACTGAGTATGTATTTTGATCTTCCTTGTCATCATAGTAACTTTCAATGGCCAGAAACTTTTTTTGTTGTCTGTTCATTTTCCTAACCCATTACTCCTCTTTCAACTCTTTGTTAAAGTAGGACTCTTTCCAGGATGGAGAATATACTGTTACATGTTTCAATAGTTTCGTGCAGCTGTTTTTAGAGATCCTTCTAGATATCTGACCACAAGCCCTCTATTCTGTCCTGGAATTGTTAAAAGAGTCCTGGTCCCACTGTATTTGTAAAGTAGTAGAGTCTTGTTTTGCTGGTGCTGAGATCAGGGCTAGGTTCGGGGCTGCCTTAGGGCAATAGTCTCCCATCCTGTTGCTATGGGCCTTTTATGCTGAACTTTTAAGTCTTCTTTGGTCTCTCTAGGCTTAGAGGTCTAAAAGCCACCAGTACTGCTGTTACTTCAGAGGTCTCTAGACAAGTTTCTGTTTGCTGGCCTGGAGGTGGTGCCATCAGGGATATGTTAGCCTGCACAGGGCCTGCACACTGGACTCCCATTCTGTTGTCACAGATCTTTTTTGATGGCCTTTTAAGTTGTCTTTTTTTGGAAAATGTTCTAATCCATCTTTTGGGCGTGTTCTGATGCTCTAAAACTTGTTTAGAGTCATTATTTAAAGGAATTTCCTTGGACAGATTCTTAATAATTAATAGTATAAACATACTGAGAACAAAAATTTAAGAATCACTGTTCTAGGGTGTAAAGGCTGACAGGGTTAATAAAACAAAACAAAACAAACAAACAAAAAAACTGTTTTGGAAAGTCAGTCTCATTCTATTCTTTGCTTATTTTTAACCAATCTGGAGTATTATGGTTAGTCCTGTGTAGCCATATTTGAGAAAGGAAATTGACAGCTGGAGCATCTCTGCATTGCACAGAATGATGAAACCATTTGAGTTGTAGCTTTCAGTTAAAGGTACTGGGGTTATTAAACCTGAAGAAGACATAGGGTGTGTGTTAAAGCTTTTTAAAATATCGTCAGTGCTTTCATAGACAAGAAAGCTCAGATTTGTTCTGCTTGGCCTCAGGGACAAAACTGGAAGTTACAGAAATACAGGGTGGAAATTACAAAAAAAAGGCATATTTTCACTTAAAAGAAGACCATATTCTCTATCACTGACAGCTGTCTCTAAATGGGGTAGGCTTTTTCAGGAGTTATGAATTCTGCAGCATTGAAGTATTTCAGGCTGAGAAGAGATGGGTATTTGTCAGAGATGCCTTAGAGGGGACTCATGTTTAGGTGCCAGTTCAACCAGATACCCTGTGAGGTCTCTTTGTACTCTGTCATACTTAGAAACAATCTTAATCATTTCTTCTCTAATTAAATGAACATATATTCATGCTTGTTATGAAAACATATTTTGAAATTAGAAGATTTTAACCAGGATTGTTTTGTAATGAATGAACAACATCAAGGATTGAAATAAAAAGACTTGGATTCATGTGTTAGCACTGTAATTAAATTATATGTTTACTTATCTATTTGTTTAGATAGGCATGTTCTTGTATCTATTCAGGTAGATATATAAATACATATTTTGTGTATATGTGAGACCATAAACAAGTTTCTTCATTTTATCTAACCTGATTTCTCTCCTTTAAGATGAAACATTACTATATGATTCTCATTTTGCAAGTGGAATATTGGTAGAGTTCAGGGTGGACCCTATGTAAAAAATCCATTTCCTCCTTCTAGATTTTCAATTCACTGATGCCTCTAGAGAAGGATGTGCCTCAGATACTCTAAGGTTGAATGTCAGCAGAACTCAGTAAGATCTGAGATGTATATTGCCAAGTTTCTAAATCTTATCGTTGATGTCAGTGGTAGCAGATGCCATAGCAATGGGAGCACTCAGAAACATAGAGGGAGATGGAGGAGAGTCACAAAATTCCATGGGGTATAGAGCTTAACGCCTTGGATTATGTGCAACCAGCAGCAGAAGGAAGATATTTGAAATTGGTGTGAGGATAAAATGGAGAGAGAAGATCCAAACACAAGTGCAGTGACAGAATTAATCTCATTTGCTTGAGGAATCTTAATAATGCTGCCAACTTGGCAAAGGAGTATTAGAACAGATGTCATTTGCATCTCAAATGGTTTAGTACAAGACCAATTACAAAGGAAAATCCAAAAGGAAACTAAACTGCTGGTGACATTTTCTTCATAGATCCCATTTAGTAAAAGTCATTTCTATTTTCTTCAGGTACTTAGATTATATTTTATATGAACAGATTGACCTGATTAATTTTTGATAAATTATATTGAATAATTCAAATAAATCTTTCTTATTTCTCAATTAATGATTTTTTCTTTCTTCATCTCCTCTAGTTTAAAAGAAGATAAAGAAGAAAAACAAAACTTTTATAATGTCATACATAGTAAAGCAAAAATTCCCATGACACGCATGTCCAAATATATTTGTCTTAAATCTATCATTTCTTTGCCAGGAGGTGGAATAACACAGATCATCATGTGTTCTCTATAATCATAGTTGGTCAATGCTGCTAAATCTATCAGAGTTGATTGTCTTCATAATTTTCTTGTTATTATATACATTTTTATGCTGGTTTTGCTCACTTCACTTTGCATAAGTTCATAAAACTTTTCCTATTTTCTCTGAATCCATCCTTTTTCATCATTTTTATGGCACAATAGAATTCTATTATGTTTATACATCATTTGTTCAGTTTTTCTTAATTTATTTGGTACCCTTTAGTTTCCAGTCCTTTTCACTATAAAAAAATTAAAAGAGCTGATATAAATATTTCTGTGCCTATGGGTCTTTTTCCTCTTTCTTTGATCTGTTTCCAGTAAGTGTAACTTTGGAAAAATCATTTACTTTCTCTGGACTTCCTCTGAAAAATGAGAGATTTGGATTAGGTGATATCAAAATTATGTATCAGTTTTGATATTTCATAAATCTATGATTCCACATATTGGCTAGAGTTAATATGATTATTTTGACTAATGGATCAGATTAATCAAAGACTGTCTTTTATTGTTTGTATGTGTTACCACCTAGAGTCCTCCTTCTCCTTTTGAGATCCTTCCACACATCCCAAACCTGAGCCCACTAGTTCCCTTCCCTAGTCCAAGAAACCAGGATATATCATTGCCAAAGCCTGCATGCATACCAACCCCTTCATTGGAACTTTGATGCTATTTGAGAAAACTAAAGCTCAGAGAAGTTAAGTAACTTGTCTAAGTTTATACATCTGGGATTTGCAATAATGTTTCATAATTCCAAGTTCAATATTCTTTATACAATGTCACACTACCTCTTCCTACTGGGTCCACACTATGAAAGATGTAAAGCCAGAATAGAAGAAGATAGAATTAGAGAATAGGAGGTAGTAGAGAGGTTAAGAATGTATAGTAAGGATAACTAACAAGCTCAGGAATAATGTAGAGGAAGAGAGAGCTGGATGACTAGAACTAGCATATCGCAGAAAGGAATTTCATACTTTAATGTCATGGGGATAATACAGTTTGGGACATTAGTGAAATACAAATATGATCACCCCTAAGGGCAATTGAAGTGGAGAGAAGATATAGGTCATAGAAACAGAAATGATGGTGTAGTCATTCAACACACTTGAAATGACATCAGCTCTTTCAGTGAAGGCATTAATGATGAAAAAAATGTGTATGTGTATATGTATATGCATACATGTATAATAGATATAAAATATATTCTGCATACACACATATATAGAGATACATTTATTCAAATACATATAGATATACACATAGACATTTGTAGATATAGATATGAATATATATAGAAATATAGATATAGACATATCTATAGACATAAAGGTATAGATATAAAGCATAGAGATAGAAATAGAGATAGAGACAAATTTAGAGGTAGAAGTAATGAGGTAGAAATAGACACAAACATAGATATAGATTTTGATATAGATATAGACATAGAAAAATATATATATGTGTGTGTGTGTGTGCGTGTGTGTGTGTATGCATACACACACTGGCTTCTCTGCTAGAATGTAAGCTCCTTGAGGTCAGAGACTTTTTTTACTTTTTTGCTTTTGTCTTTGAATTCCTAGTACAGCACAACACAGCACCTGGCACATAAAATAGGTGCTTAATCAATATTTGCTGATTCAATAATTGTGATAAGGATCTGAATATGTTGATAAATGGAATGAAATTAAAGTAGAGTTTATTGAATAATGAAAAAAAAGTAGAATCTTTAAGATGCAATAGAGTTAAAAGGGATGATCACTTCTCCTGGTCCAAAATAAAAAAGGGAGAAAACATTTTGTATTGAGCAAGTTGGGGGAAAATAAAATCCTTTCCTTGAGGGAAAAAAAAAGATGAAGGAAGGTCTAATGAGGTATTTCTCTATAAAGTTCTCTATTGAACAGTCAGGTGAGCCCATAGTGTAGCAATATAATGGGTCAGTTAAGTGACCCATAGTTTAGCAAATCAAGTTCATGCTATTAAAAATGTTCATTTTTTCATTTTTAATGCTGACCATTCAGATATATTGAATATTCAAAATGTTAAATCTACAATTCAAAACTATTTCTTCCCACACTAAAAAAAGCCAGAGCAGTTGAGCTGAGGGTGAGGCTCAATTAAGTAGATGTAGATAGTAATCCAAGTACTACATCAATGCAATTTCCTTTTTGTCTAAAGATTTTTTGTTTAATACATAAAGATAGTGTATGCTGGACTTGGTGTCAGTAAAACCCTGGCTCAAAATCCCTCTTCTTAAGTAGCTCTGTAATGCGATTTTAGAGCATGAATTTGATTGGATTGTGCTTTTATTAGGAGTCATCCACTTCAGGAAATATCACTTTCATGAATTATTATTTAGGAAAAAAAGATAATGTTTAATTTTATTTATATTTTTAACTTATATATTGGCTTTTAATATCAATGTCTATTCAAAGAAAGTGAGTTGTACCCCTTTATTATTAATCTAGATTAATACAGTAGGTTATATTCATTTGGTAGCCAATTCTGTCAAACTTGATTCAGTACCTGATTAAGTTTTGACTTTTCAGAACACTTCAATCACTTGATTATAGAACTAAAAGCTGAAATGGAATCCAGAGGCCATTTAACCTAACCCTCTCATTTTATAGAAAAGGAAAGTGGGACCCAAAAATGTTAAACTATTTGTCAAAAATTATACAAGATACCATAAGATATAGGATTTGAACCTGTTTCTTCTTTCTATAGTCTTTGATTCAATGCTGATAGATAAAATTCTCCCACAAAAAATAAAGAAAAAGAAAGAAAAAAAGAAACTAAATTAATTGGTTTATGTAATGGTCCTTCCAGTAGTAGGATGAAAGACCCTTATGGCTTCTTGAACAAGGAAACAGAGGAAGAGACAAAAGTGTTAAATCAATTGAATATAACCTGGAAGTCATTTACTATGGATGTGGAAGGCTAACCTGAAGATCTCAAGACGAGAAGTGGACCTAGATTAGAAGCATAAATAAGCATCAGGATCAACAGAGTTCAAGGAGTAAGCTTACAAATCTAGTTTGTGGTCAAGCAGAAGATACTAATATTAAATAAGTCTTTACATTTAGCTAAGAGTTCAACACAATTTTCTATATTGAATGACCTGAGTGTAGATTTGCAATTTTTATCCTTAGAAATATGAAGCTGACCGTGCCTTTCTTTCCATCTGAATGAGCTTTCATTCCATCATCCTTCCCCATCATGATGCTTGGAAGAAACAGTCAGTTCTAAATCTATGACTATCTCTAGGCACCAATGGATAGTTTATGCATAAAGACACAGGTCCTGGATTTGTTGTTATATAATTTTCTATTCCTTTTTGTTTCTGTAATACATGGTACAGCTTTGTCAATATGAAAGCAAAACATCCAGATGTTTTACAAAACAGTGAAATTATCTGGAAGTATGGTTTTAGGTCAGAATAACCTATATAGCCTTTGAGTGGACAGAACAGTATTACTTGAAAATAAGTAAGCATCCATGTGTTCAAACAACAAAACAGAATGTAAAAAACTCACCTTTAAGGAATGTATACTCTGAACATTTATTTTCTCCATTATGCAATTTCCCTTAAATTAATTTTCATTTATTACATTGTTTATGCATTTGGAAGCCTCTTAATCAATGACTTTATTTTCTAATCTTATTTAAAATAACTTTCTAACCTATGGTATCTAAGGGAAGTATTGTGTTTTGCTTTCAAAGCAAAGGAGCAAGTGTACAGTACAAGAAGGCTCTTATTTGCAAAGTTGGTGAGATAACCATCACTTCTTCTAGAACCATCTTCTCCCTGGTTGTGCTTACTTAATGTTTCATGTGTCATTATTTTCTTAAAATGAGCTGGGAAATGTGGTACAAATATGAGGCTTAAAGAATTCCAGGTGTCAAAAGCACTGAAGCTGATCAGAACTGTGTTTCCGGATGACCTGGGTAATATGTTTATATTTGTGGGGGGGGGGATGCCTTGGAAAGCCTGAACAAAATGTGTTATAGGAACCAAATAACTTTTTTACTTTCAAAAAATTAACATACTCTTTTGTTTGTTTTTATGATGCATTCCTGCAGAGTCAGTTACTGGGGATCCTGAACTGATGTATCACTTCTGAAATGTAGTCAGCTATACTGATTGTATGCCAGCACTCCATTTATTATTAACATCAAGACCCCCTATGTAGATTTTTTGGCTTACAGGAAATATATATTTGACAGCTATTGCCCACTACATGAACTCAGATATTTGTCATATAACAATTTCTTGCATGTAACTTATTTTGAGCTTTACTATCATCTACCTCTCTGATGCTGAACTCATATCTATATGTACAATTTTATCAAAAGATCCTAAATCTAGATTGTAGGAGGAAGTAAGTAATATTTCACATAGGACCTGGTATGAACTTTTCCAATGTGCTTATTTCTGAGATTATGAATGTTTTTTTTTTATCTTGAGAGTGAATAAAAATATTTTTTTTGCTCAGGGTTTGACCTGAGCTCTACCAGATTCTAACTTTGATATCTGGGTCATATTTCTCTGTAGAGAATTCAGAAAATATAGGTGTACAATAGGAAGAGGAAAGAAGGATTTTTCACATGGGGCTTGATTTAAAATCAGCTACCATAAAACTTTGAGATGGATGAGCATTATTTGTCAATAGATGTACTAAGATCTGAGGATAAATAATGAGATTTTTTTCACATGACTTACCCTGAGCTTCACCACATTCTACTTCTGGATTGTTTGAATCATACTTATCTCTAGTAAGACTGAAGCACACAAATTCTAAGGGTAAGGAGGAAATAGGGCTTGTGTTCTATCAGAATCCAGCTCTTTGATTTCATATTTCTCCTTAGAAGAATCAAAAAATCCTAGACCTAGATCTGCTTGTGCACATTGAGATTTTTCTCCCAAAGCTTAGCCAAACCTCTAACTAGGATATAGATCAGGCATATTTGATATTGATTTATCTTTGTAAGGATCACCAAATTATAATTTGAGACATTGAATGTGAAAATAAGAATTTTTCACAAACTTGTCAATTGGACTGAAATTGATCTTTAACTTATGGGTGGGTGGAGCTGAACAAAGAAGGCTAGAGATAAGGAGTAGGACACACAAAAAAGTTATTTTCAAAGTGAGGAAAATGGCTTGCAAGCAAGGATATGTGTTGGAGCCCTGCCCCAATGAAAGGGACAGAAGCAGTGTGGGAAGATCTCATTATTTATGTCTTTGGTGACAAAGTGAGTTATGGCCCTGCCAATGAGAAGTAACAGAAGCAATGAGACAGCTTTAATTTATAGCAGGGCTTCATGAACAGAACATGGGTACTATAGGTGTCTGTCCAAATTCAGAGACCACTTGAAACTGGTAGAAAATAATTCTGGGATTTTGCCATAGTCAAGATTATTCAGTGGATGAGTGCAAAAGAGATTGTCTCCTCATATCTTGACAGCCTTGACCTGAATTCTGCCAGCATCCACCTCTGGTATATATGAAGCATGTATTTATTTTAAGAGGAATTTGTGGTTCAAAAGGATAAAAGGAGGAAATAGGGACTTTTCATGTAAAGTTTCCAACAAACTCAACCCCCCCCCAGGGGGGATATCTGAGTCTTATTTATCTCTAGAGAAATCAAAGGACCTGGATCTAGAATAGGAGGAAATGGGATTCTCCAATCCCACCTACCAAAAATAAACTAACAAATAAAACAAAAGCCATATACACAGGGTCTGGCTTAATTTCTCTCATTATCCACCCCTGAAACTTATTTACCTTTATCCCTAGAAGCATCAAAGAAGTCTTTGTTCTGGGAGCAGACATAGGGATTTTTTATATTTCATATGTTCTAACTTTCAATCAGAGAACCCTTCTGGGATATCTAATAATTTTTTTTTTCTCTTAAAAATAAAATCAAGACTTCTGGGGGTGGAGCCAAGATGGCAAAGGGAAGTCAGGAAGCTGCTCTAGCCTTTCCCTCAAAAACCACATGAAACCAAACCTATGAACAGAGCTTGACTGAATGAAACCACTGTCCACCTTAAAATAGACAGAAAAAACTGCAAGAAAGCTCAGTCTCACTGAGTGAAAAAGATGAAAAAAAAAAGAAAAAAAGAAAAAAGATGTTCAGCCCAGCTCGGATAGATTATAGAAAAGCCAATGAGAGTGTCTTAATCACAGGAAATCAGCAAATGAGACCCTTGGTCCTTGCTCAGTAGAGGAGCAAATTAGTGGGATAGCTTCGAGTACCAGTTCAGAAGGCAAAAGACTTAGGGGTGTGTGCTCAAAGCCAAGGCTCATAGCTGCACAGGAAGTTTGGGACAGTGCCCCTTTTACTCTAGGAGGAGAGCTCTACCTTAAAAGTAAAAAAAGGAAATAGAGAAGGAAAGAAAATGAGAAACAGAAAAGAACTTTGACCATAGAAAACTACTAGGGTGACAAGCCAGACCAAAACACAAACACAGACAAGGACAGAATGTCCATGGAAGAAATCACAAAGAATGATATAAATTGGTTTCAAACTCAAAGAGATTTCTTGGAAGTGCTCATAAAAGACTTAAAAAGGCAAATAAGAGAGGTAGAAAAAATGATAAAGGAAATGAGAGGTATGCATGAGAGAGTCAAGAGCTTGGAAAAGGAAAGAAAAAAAAATCATTTGAAGAAAACAACTCCTTAAATACTACAAATAAGCAAATGGAAAAAAAAGATACAAAAAAGCTAATTGAAGAAAATCATACATTAAAAACGAAAACAGGGCAAATGGAAGCTAATGACATTGTGAGACAGTAAGAATCAGTCAAAGTAAAAAAAATGAAAAAATGGAAGAAAATGTGAAATACCTCATTAGAAACATAGCTGACCTGGAAAATAGATCCAAAAGACACTATTTAAAAATTGTTGACCTACCTGAAGCTCATGATCAAAAAAGAGTCTGGATAGCATTCTACAAAAATTATTAAGGCCAATTGCCTCAATATTCTAGAAACTGAGGGAAAAATACTGATTGAAAAAATATATCATTCACATTCAGAAAGAGATCACACAAGGAAATCCCAAGGAATATAGTGAAATTCCAAAACTACAATCTCAAGGAAAAAAAATACTGCAAGCTGCCTGGAAAAAACAAACAAACAAACAAAAAAAAAACCCAACCAAAAAACCCCAAACCATTCAAATAGCAAGGATCACAGTCAGGATTATCCAGGATCTGGCAGCTTCTACAATAAAAGTTTTGAGGGTCTAGAATAGCATATCCCAGAAGACAAAAGGACCTGGGGTTATAACCAAGAAGTAACTACTCTCCGAGGCTCAGCATCTCTTTCAGGGGAGGTGATGGAGCTTCAGTGAAGAAAGAAATTTTCAAACATTTCTATTGAAAAAATCAGAACCAAACAGAAAATTTAATCTACAATCACAGGACTCAAGAGAAGCATAGAAAGGTAAACAGTGGGAAAAAAATATATATGTATATATATATATATATATATATATATATATATATATGTGTGTGTGTGTGTGTGTGTGTGTGTGTGTGTGTGTGTGTATTAGTTAGAGGTTAAACTATTAATATTCCTAGATGGGAAAAAGATATCTGTAATTCTTGAGAACTCTGTCACTGGAGCACAAAAAGGAGGCTATCACATAAACTGAGAGTGACTGACTGTGAATGGACTCGGATGTGATGACATTAAAGAAAAAGACATTAAGGGGTGGGAACAGGTCTGTACTGGAAAAAAAGAAAGGGAGATAAAATGGGAAAATTACTTTGTATGAAGAAGTGCAAAAGACCTATTACAATCAGACAATGAGCATGATCTGAAGCTTGATCTCATCAGTTTTGACTCTAAGAGTGAATAACTTAATCATTCAGTTGTGTATAGAAATTTATTTAATTTTATAAAGAAGTAGGAGGATAAAGAGTACAAAAAATGGAGGGACAAGATAGAAGAGAGGTCAAAAACACTATGAAAAAAAGTAAAAGAAGGTGGAAAAGGTTGATAGAAGATAAGGAAGTGTCTAGAGTGGATTAAAGAAAACACTACCAAGAGAAAGGGGAGAGGTGATAAAAGATAAGGTAGGGGGTAGGATGAGTAAAAAAACACACACACACACACACAATTGAGGACAGGGTGGAAAGACAGAAGAAAAGTATATACAGGGGAGAAAATAGAATAGAGCAAAGTACAGAGTTTGTAATCATAACTGCTAACATGAATGGGATGAACTCTCCCATCAAATAAAAGCAAATCACAGAGTGGATTCAAAAATAGAATTCTACAATATTTTGTTTATAAGAAACCCGTTTGACACAGAGAGATACATACAGAGTAAGGTAAAAGGCTGGAACAGAATTTATTATACTTCAGAAGTTAAAAAAAATCAGGAGTAGCAATTGATATCAGATGAAGCTGAAAGTAAAAATAGATTTTATTAAAAGAAATAAAGGAAAGCACATCTTGATAAAGAATACTGTAAATAATAATACAAAAACACTAAATGTGTATGCACCAAGTGGTAGAGCAGGCAAATTCCTAGACAAGATTTTAAGCCAGTTATAGGAAGAAATAGCAAAACTATTCTAGTGGGGGACTTCAAAATTTTCCTTTCAGAATCAGACAAATCTAACCACAAAATAAACAAGAAAGAAACTATGGAGGTTAATAGGATTCTAGAAAACCTACATATGATAGACCTCAGGAGAAAATTGAATAGGGACAGAAAGGAATGCATCTTTTTTTTTTTCTTCTCAGCCGTATGAGGCACCTACCCAAAAAAAAATTACCATTTATTAGGGCATAAAAACTTCACAATCAAATGCAGAAAGAAAGAAATAGCAAATACTTTCTTTTCAGACCAAAATGCAATAAAAATTAGATACAATAAAGAGGCAGAGAAAGGTAAACTAAAAAACAATTGGAAATTTAACAACCTAATTCTAAAGAATGAGTGGGTCAAACAACACATCACAGAGACAATACGTAATTTCATTCAAAAGGATGACATTAATGAGATAACATACCAAAACCTATGGAATGCAGCCAAACCAATTCTTAGGGGAAATGCTATATCTCTAAATAACTACATGAATAAAATAGAGAAAGTCAATGAATTGGGCATGTAACTAAAAAAAAAAACACAGAAAAAGGGCAAATTAAAACTCCCAATAAAATGCCAAATTTGAAATTCCTAAACATAAAGGAGAAATTAATAAAATAGAAACTAAGAAAACCATTTGACTAATATAAAACTAAGAATGGATTTTTTGAAAAAACCCAACCAAATAGATAAAGCTTTGGTTACTTTGATGAGAAAAGAGAAACAAACAACCAAAAAAATCACTAGCATCAAAAATAAAAAGGGTAAACTTATCACCAATGAAAAAGAAATTAAAGCAATTATTAAAAGCTATTTTTCCCGACTCTATGGCAGAAAGTCTGACAATCTAATCAAAATGGATGAATATTTACAAAATATAAATTGTCCATGCTTTAATAGCAGAGGAAATAAAATACTTAAACAGTCTTATTTTATAAAAAGAAATTTAACAAGTCATTAGTGGACTTCCTAAGAAAAAATCTCCAGTTCCAGATGGATTCAGAAGTGAATTCTACCAAATATTTAAAGAACAATTAATTCAAATACTATACAAACTATTTGGAAAAATAGATAAATAAGGGGCATGGTCAAATTCCTTCTATGATACAAATATGGTATTGATACCTATAACAGGAAGAGCCAAAACAGAGAAACAAAAAGTACATACCCATTTCCTTCCTTAATTAATATTGATAGAAAAATTTTAAACAAAATATTAGCAAAGAGATTATAGCAATTTATCAGCAGGATAATATTATCACCAAGTGGGATTTATACTGGTTCAATATTAAGAAAACTGTTAATATATTTGAACATATCAATAAAAAACCAACAGAAATCATATGATAATCTCAATAGATGCAGAAAAAGCTTTTTTTATTTTAAAAGTTTTTATTGATATTTTGCTTTTGCAATAGATTTTTCCTGAATTCTCCTCTATCTTCTCCTCCCCCATCTTTAAGAAGGCAAGCAATTGATAAAGGTTGTGCATATACAGTCATACAAAACATAATTCCATATTAGTCATATTGTTTTTTTTCTTTTTTTTTAAATTTTCTTTTTTTTTATTTGCAAAACATATGTATGGGTAATTCTTCAACATTAACCCTTACAAAGCTTTCTCTTACAAATTTTCCCCCTACTCCCCACCCCTCCCCTAGATGGCCGGATATCCACTACATGTTAATTATGATAAAATACTTGACAAATTGAATATGTGGATACATATTTCCACACTTATCATTGTTGTACAAGAAAAATCATATCTACAAGAAATAAATATCAGATAAAGGAAACATAATGTAAGCAAACATCAATCAAGAGTATGAGAATGTTATGTTGTGGTCCACATTTCACATCCCTCTCTCTGGGTGTATATGGCTTTCTTCACTGAACAATTGGAAGTGGTTTGAAATATTTCCTTGTTGAAGAGAGCCATGTCCATCAGAATTGATCATCATATAGTATTGTTGTTGCCATGTATAATGATCTCCTGGTTCTGCTCATTTCACTCAGCATCAGTTCATGCAAGTCTCTTCAGGCCTCTCTGAAATCGTCCTGCTGGCCATTTCTTACAGAACAATAATATTCCATAATATTCACATACCATGATTTATTCAGCCATTCTCCAATTGATGGGCATCCCTTCAATTTCCAGTTTCTAGCCACTACAAAAAGGGCTGCCACAAAAATTCTTGCACATGTGGGGCCCTTTCCTTTCTTTATGATTTCTTTGGGATATAAGCCCAATAGAAATGCTGCTGGGTCAAAGGAGAAAAAGCTTTTGAAAAAACAAAATAATACATCAGAAACTTGGCATAGACTATTTTTCTAGAGGAATCAAAGATTCACAGTCCAAAGAGGAAGTACTGGGGCCATATACCAACACCTGATACCTGTGTGATACCTGAGACAAATTTATCTCTAGAGGCATCAAAGATTCATTAATCTTGATCTTCAGAATAAATGATGATTTTCCCCATTCCCTTATCCCTGTGCTTAGGCTAAAACTCTACCAGCCTCTAACCCTTAGAGATGTGATTCCTACTGGATTCTACAGGGACTGCACTATCATTCATTCAAATCCCAGGTTGGATATGAAGAATTGCTTTTCTGGCCCAAGACTATCCTCTTTATGATTCTATGTTTGGAGTCCCTGACTCAATTATCTGCAACAGGATCACAGATATGAAGCAAGGAAGTCAGGGAACAAGCATTTCTTAGGCCTCTATTTCATGCTAGAAACTAGGCTAAATTCTTTAGAAATTTATCTTACTGGATCCTAAAATGATAAATTGTTAGCTTGTTCATAGAGAGCCAGGCCAGTTTTACCTGAATTCAAGCCTGAGTTACTAAATTATGTGTGTCTACATAAGAATGAAAAGATCATAATTCTACACCTGGAGCATCTGACATCATTTGGCATTATACGGTTTAGCCTGACCTAAACCAGAACTACTCTCTGGGGTATCCAAGTCATATTTATCCCATCACTGATTAAGGATTTTTCCTGGACTTAATAATGTTTTTATCCTATGCCTGGTCTGGGCTCCATACCAACATCTACTCTGGATTACCTGAATCTTATTGGTCTCTAGAGGAATCAACCACACCATCTAGGAATGGCTGTGAAAATAAAGGTTTTTCATGTAGAGGTTAGCTTGAGCTCTGACATCATCCCCCTTGAATATATGAGGCATATTTCTTTGTGGAAGGTTAACAGTATTTTAAATCCAGAATTATGTTTAGATGTACAAATTTTTCACATAGGTTCTGGCATATGCTCTTCCAAAATTCATATCAGGATATATGAGCCCTATTTGTTTTTAAAGGCATAGTAAAATCATAGATTTGTAGTGCAAAATGCTATGTAGGATTTGCTGAGAGCTTTGCCCATCTCCCCATAAGGGATATTTGAGAATATTTGTCTCAAGAAGGATCTTAATATAATTTCCGTAGAACAGGGGATAAAAAGATATTTTTTAAAAATACTAAAATTATTTTGAGTTCTAGTATTATTCGACTCTTTTACATCTAAGTCTTAATTTTTTTTCTAGATAGGAAAAATAATCAATAGAAACAGACCTGTAATAGTATGTAGGGATATGTATTCAATGGCCTAGTTTAAGGTCTACCAATATAAGTACCCCTGACATAGTTGAAGCATATACTCCTTTAGGGTCATCAAGACATCAAAGATCTTCAAGAGGAGGAGTAAATGGGGATTTTCCTTTTCATATATGTCTTCGGCTAAGCTCTACAGCATTCACCTCTGGGATATCTGAGGCATAACTCTTCTAGCAGAGTCAGAGTATCCTAGTTCTAGAAAAGAAGGAGCAAATAGAGCTCGGTCTTAGATCTGTCTCAGTCTTGTCCGAACCATGTTGCATTTATCTCCAGAGAGATCATAGACTTTAAGCTGGAAAAAAGAGATAGTAATTTTTCACACAAAGTTGAGTCTGACTTACTAGGGGACTTCAAAATACATATTAATACTACTTCCAGCATCTTAACCTCCAAGCTTCTCAACTTGTTCCCTATTATCCACTTCTTCAACTTCATACTATGCACTGAAAATCATAGATCTTGTCCTCATCCATAAAAGCATTATTTTCATGTTTATGAACTTTGAAATTCCCCTATCTGATAATAATCTGCTGTGATTCTACATCTCTCTCTGCTTTGCAATGATTTTTAATCCTTACCACAACCACTAATCCTTTGATCCCTCAGGTCTTTCCCAGGCCATTGCTCTTGCATTGCCTTTACATTCATTCTTCTTTTTTCCATTTTTATCTCTTGGCTAACCAGTTCAACTCCATATTTTCCTCTTTTTTCAGTACCTTGCTCCTTTATTCTGTCAACAATATTTTATTTTGTTGTTGTTATTTTTCTATTTTTTATTTAATATTTTTTTCAATTACACGTAAAGCTGGTTTTCAAAATTAATTTCTGTAAGATTTTGAATTCCTTATTTTTCTTCCTTCCTCCCTTTAATCCACCTTTCAAAAGATAGAAAGCATTCTGATATAGGTTATACATGTACAATCATGTTAAATATATTTCCACATTAGAAAGGTTGTGAAAAAGACTCAGAACAAAAGGGAAAAAGAAAACAAACAAACAAACAAAAAATGCTTCAATCTGCATTCAGACTCCAGTTCCCCCCCCCCGGGGTGTGGTTGGCACTTTTCATCATGAATCTCTTAATGTTGTCTTATATCATTGTATTGCTGAGAACTAAGTATATTATAGTTGATCATTAATCAGTGTTACTGTTATGATGTACAATGTCCTTTTGGTTCTGCCTACTTCACTCAGTATCAGTTCATGTAAGTCTTTTCAGGTTTTTCTGAAATCTGCCTGCTATTTATTTATTTATTTTTGTCTTTTTTTTTTTAACTAAAGCTTTTTATTTACAGAATATATGAGTAATTTTTCAGCATTGGCTTTTGCAAAACATTGTTCCAAATTTTTCCCTCTTTCCCCCACACCCTCTCCTAGATGGCAAGGTAGTCTAATACATATTAAATATGTTAAAATAAATGAAAAATCCAATATATGCATAAATATCAATACACTTATCTTACAGCACAAGAAAAATCAGATCTAGAAAGAGAAAGAAAAAGAAAAACCTAAGAAGGAAAAAAAATGCAAGCAAGCATCGACAGAAAGCATTAAAATGCCATACTGTGGCTCACACTCAGTTCCACAGGCCTCTCTCTGAGTGTATCTGGCTTTCTTCATTACTGAACAATAGGAACTGGTTTGAATTATGCCCTTATTGAAGAGAAGAACCAAGTCTATCAGAATTGATCATCGAATAGTCTTGTTTTTGCTGTATACAATGATCTCCTGGTTCTTCTCATTTCACTCAGCATCAGTTCATGTAAGTCTCTCCAGGTATCTCTGAAATCATCCTGTTGGTTGTTTCTTACAGAACAATAATATTCCATAACATTCATATGCCATAATTTACTCAGCCATTCTCCAATTGATGGACATCCATTCAGTTTCCAGTTTCTAGCCACTACAAAAAGGGCTGCCACGAACATTTTTGCACATGTGGGTTCCTTTTCCTCCTTTAAGATCTCTTTGAGATATAGGCCCAGTAGAAACACTGCTAGATCAAAGGATATGCACAATATGATAACTTTTTGAGCATAGCTCCAAATTGTTCTCCAGAATGGTTGGATCCATTCACAGTTCCACCAACAATGTATCAGTGTCCCAGTTTTCCCACATCCCCTCCAACATTCATTATTATCTTTTCCTGTCATTTTAGCCAATCTGACAGGTGTCTAGTGGTATCTCAGAGTTGTCTTAATTTGCATTTCTCTGATCAATAGTGATTTGGAGCATCTTTTCATATGACTAGAAATGGTTTTAATTTCATCATCTGAAAATTTTCTGTTCATATCCCTTGATGATTTATCTATTGAAGAATGGCTTGAATTCTTATAAATATGAGACAATTCTCTCTATATTTTAGAAATGAGGCCTTTATCAGAACCCTTAAATGTTAAGATGATTTCCCAATTTGATGATTCCCTCCTAATCTTGTCTGCATTAGTTTTGTTTGTACAAAAACTCTTTAACTTGATATAATCAAAATAATCTATTTTGCAATTGATGATATCTAGTTCTTCTTTCTTCACAAATTCCTTCCTCCTCTACAGATCTGAGAGATAAACCATCCTACATTCTTCTAATTTGTTTATAATATCATTCTTTATATCTAGATCATGAACCCATTTCGACCTTATCTTGGTATACAGTTTTAGGTGTGGGTCAAGGCCTAGTTGCTGCAAAAGCTAGTTTCCCAATTTTCCCAGTAATTTTTGTCACATAGTGAGTTATTATCCCAAAAGCTAGGGTCTTTGGGTTTGCCAAACATTCAATTACTGTAGTCATTGATTATTTTGTCCTGTGTCTGAACCTATTCCACTGATCAACTACTATGTTTCTTAGTCAGTACCAAATGGTTTTGATGACCACTGCTTTATAATATAGTTTTAGATCTGGTACAGTTAGGCCACCTGCACTTGATTTTTTTTTCATTAATTCCCTTGAAATTCTTGACCTTTTATTCTTCCAGGTGAATTTTGTTGTTATTTTTTCTTGGTCAGTAATATAATTTCTTGGGAGTTTGGTTGGTATAGCTTAAATAAATAGATTAGTTTAGGTAGTATTGTCATCATTATATTTGCTTGACCTATCCAAGAGCACTTGACATTTTTCAAATTGTTTAGATCTGACTTTATTTGTGTGGGAAGTGTTTTGTAGTTTTGCTCATATCAATTCCTGACTTTCTCTTGGCAAATAGATTCCTAAATATTTTATACTATCGACAGTCATTTTAAATGGAATTTCTCTTTGTATCTCTTGCTGTTGGATTTTGTTAGTTATGTATAAAAATGCTGGTGATTTATGTGGATTTATTTTGTATCCTGCAACTTTGCTAAAGTTGTGCATTATATCTAATAGTTTTTTAGTTGATTCTCCAGGGTTTTCTAAGTATCATCATATGATCTGCAAAGATCATATGATCCTATTCTAATTCCTTTAATCTCTTTTTCTTCTCTTATTGCGAAAGCTTGCATTTCTAATACAATATTTAATAGTAATGATAATAGTGGGTAACCTTGTTTTACCCCTGATCTTATTGGGAATGGTTGCAGTTTATCCCCATTACATATGATGCTAACTGATGATTTTAAATAGCTGCTATTGACTATTTTAAGGAAAAGTCCATTTATTCCTACACTCTCTAGTATTTTTTTTAACCGAAATGGATGTTGGATTTTATCAAATACTTTTTCTGCATCTATTGAGATAATCATATGTTTTTTGTTCATTTGTTTATTGATATAGTCAATTATGCTAATAGCTTACCTAATATTGAACCATCCCTGTATAACCTGGTATAAATCCTACTACCTAAACTACCCACTGTTCTCCTAGTCTGGGACAGACTCCCTGTGGCTCACCTCGAAGGGAGTCAACTGGTTTCTTACCTATTTCACAGGTCTTTGGATGTCTCCAGCCCTGCTTATCTTAAGCAGGGAATTATTCCCACAGATCACCGGAAATACCAAAGGCTGTCTCACAGCAGGTCTGTTTATTCACTATATCACAAACTGAAATTCCCTATTACATGGCAATGTTACATGTTACCTGGCAGCGTGTTGGTGGTCTGCCTAAGCACGGGTAGTACCCCAATGCTGATAGATCCCCCTGGCATCTTTGTTTACTCTCTTATATAATCCCCTACTCCACATAATCCAGGAGGGTAATCCCCTCCTCCACGTGGTCCAGGAGGGAAGAGCCCCCTCAATAATCCCTGTTTACCCACTTCACATGATCCAGGAGGGAGGAGCCATATTCACAGTATAACAGGGGTGAGGAGGCTCTTCCCAGTTACTGAGGCATACTCAATAGTATCCCCGCCCTCCTGAGGGGCGGACTCAGGCAGAATGCACCTCCAAGTGTCCTCAGAACTCTGCTCCTGCTATCTGCTGTCTGTGGGACCCAACGGACCATGGTGTATTATCCTGGGAATGATTTTCTGTAAAATCTTTGCTAATATTTTACTTAAGATTTTTGCATCAGGGTTCATTAGGGAGATTGGTCAATAATTTTCTTTCTCTGTTTTCATTCTACCTGATTTAGGTATTAGTACCATGTCTGTGTCATAAAAGGAATTTGTTAGGAGTCCTTCATTCCCTATTTTTTAAAAATAGTTTATATAGTATTGGAGTTAATTGTTCTTTAAATGTTTGGTAGAATTCACATGTAAATCCATCTGGTCTTGAGGATTTTTTCTTAGGGAGTTGATTAATAACTTGTTCTATTTCTTTTTCTAAAATGCAACTTTTTAAGTAATTTATTTCTTTTTCTGTTATTCTGGGTAATCTATATTTTTGTAGGTATTCCTAAATTTCACTTAGGTTTTCAAATTTATTGAAATAAAGTTGGGCAAATTAACTCCCAATTATTGCTCCAATTTCCTCTTCATTGGTGGAAAGTTCTCCCTTTCCATTTTTTTGAGACTAACAATTTGATTTTCATCTTTCCTTTTTTCAGATGAAATTAACTAAAGGTTTATCTGTTTTGTTGGTTTTTTTCATAAAACCAACTTTTAGTTTTATTTATTATTTCAATAGTTTTTTTTACTTTCAATTTTATTAATATTTCCTTTTATTTTTAGAATTTCAAGTTTGGTATTTGATTGGGGATTTTTAATTTGTTCTTTTTCTAGCTTTTTTAGTTGCAAGCCCAAATCATTGATTTTCTCTTTTTCTATTTTATGCAAGTAAGCATCTAGTGATATAAAATTTCCCCTTATTACCACTTTGGCTGCATACCATTAATTTTGGTATGTTGTCTCATTGTTGTCATTCTCTTGGATGAAATTAGTAATTGTGTCTGCAATTTGCTATTTCACCCTTTCTTTCTTTAGAATGAGATTATTTAGTTTCCAATTGCTTTTTGGTCTATTTTCTCCTGGCCTTATATTACATGTGATTTTTATTGCATCATAATCTGAAAAAAAATATTTAATATTTCTGCCCTTTTGCATTTGATTTTGAGGTTTTTTATGCTCTAACACATGGTCAATTTTTGTATAAATTCCATGAATAGCTGAGAAAGAAGTAAACTCCTTTTTGTCTCCATTTAATTTCCTCCAAAGATCTATCATACCTAACTTTTCTAACATTTTGTTTCATTCCTTAACTTCTTTTTAAATTTATTTTGTGGTTCAATTTATCTAGTTATGAGAGAGTAAGGTTGAGGTCCTCCACTGTTATAGTTTTGCTATTTCTTCTTGCATCTCTCTTAACTTTTCCTCTAGGAATTTCCATGGTATAACACTTGGTGCATAAATGTTTAATATTGATATTGCTTCATTGTCTATGGTACCCTTTAGTGAAATATAGTTCCCTTCCTTGTTTCTTTTATTTAGATCTATTTTTGCTTTTACTTGATCTGAGATCAGGATTGCTACCCCCGCTTTTTTTTTGTTTTGTTTTGTTTTGTTCACCTGAAGCATAATATATTCTCCTCCAGCCCTTTACCTTTACTGTGTATGTATCATTATGCTTTAAATGTGTTTCTTGTAAGCAACTTATTTTTGGATTCTGGGTTTTAATCCAGTCTGCCTGCTATCTGTTTCTGCTTCATGGGAATTCTGTATTTCCTGTCATCTTATTTACCCTATATTTTCCTATCCCCTTTCCTTCCTTCCCAGTATTTTGCTTTTGATGACCACCTCTCTAAATATTCCTCCCCATTTATAGCCTCTCTACTCTTTTAAATCTTCTCCTAATTCTTCTGTTTTCCCTTCTATTAGTCTTTCCCTTGCTTTTCTCCCTATCCCTCCTACTTCCTTACAAGGTGAGATAAGTTTCTTTGTGATATCAAATATATCTGATATTCTTTCTTAGAGCCAAATCTGATGAGAGTAAGATTCGCACAGTGCTCATCCCCCTTCCTTCTTTCCCTCAGTTATAATAGGTTTTTTTTTGTCTCTTCATGAGATGTATTTTCACTTTTTTCCTCTTCTTCCAATATGATCCCTTTTCTACCTCTAATTTCTTTTTCATATTATCATAATAAGATCAGATTTTATCCACATTCTCTAAATATGCCCATAACAGAAATACAGTTCTCAAGAGGTTTTTTTTTTCTTTTTACCTTTTTCTGCTTCTCTTTAGTTCTGTGTTTAGAGATCACATTTTTTTGTTCAGTTCTGGTCTTTTCATTAGAAATAAGTGAAATTCACCTATATCATTGAATGTCCATCTTCTCTCCTGAAAGATAATGTTCGTTTTAGCTGGATAGCTTATTCTTGGTTGTAATCCCATTTCCTTTGCTATTCGGGAATATTAGATTTCAGGCTCGTGGATACTTTAAGGTGGCAGCTGTTAGGTCCTGGGTGATCCTAATTGTGAATCCTTGGTATTTAAATGTTTCTTTCTGGCTGTTTGCAATATCTTTTCCTTGGTATGGTAGTTCTGAAATTTAACCACAATATTCCTTGGGGATGTAATTTTGGGGTCTCTTACAGGAGGTGATTTGTGGATTCTTTCAATGGCTATTTTACCTTCTTATTCTAAAATATCTAAATTTCTTTTATGATTTTCTGTAAAATGATGTCTAGTTTCTTTTTTTCATCATGACTTTCAGGAAGCCCTATAATCCTTAGATTGTCTCTCCTAAATCAATTTTTCAAGTAAGTTGTTTTTCCTAGGAGATATTTCATATTTTCTTCTATTTTTTTCATTTTTTTGTTTTTGTTTATCTGATTCTTGAAGTGTTTTTGAGAAATTTGCTTCCATTTGTTCAATTCTAATTTTTAGTGTATTATTTTCTTCAGTTTTCTTTTTTAGCTCCTTTTTCAATTGAATTTTTTGTTCATTTCATTCTTTTTCCATTTCACCAATTTTGTTTTTTCACTGAATTGGTGTCTTTTTCATTTCTCTTTTGTAGGACAAGATCTCATTTCATTTCCCCATTTTCTTCTAACACTCTTATAAAATCATTTATGCAGTCTTCAAAAAAAGCCTTATGAGATGGGGACCATTTCATGTCTCCCTTTGGGGCTTAAAATACAGCTTTTATGGAGAGAGAGAAGAACAGACCTCAAATCCTGAGGTCCCTAAAAAATATTTGGTTTTTTTTATTGGTATTTTTTAAGGGTTGAAGTCTGTTCAAGGCAAGGGAGATACAACTGTTTTACTTTGCCCTGGGGCAGTTCTGCTGATTGAGTTATTTCAGAAGTGCTGGCAGTTCTATTAATTGATTTCTAGTGCTGGGCATTTCGGCTGATTGATTGATTGCTTTAGGATGCTGTGTAATGATAGCCAGGTCAGGTGGCCTGGGGAGCTCAGTTGTTCACAATCTATCCTCCAAAAAAGGCAGCTCTGCCAAACCACCTGCTTACAATAAGGACAGATTGGCCCAAGAGGCCCACAGAACACCCCCAGGTGTGTGGAAGCCACAACACTCAAACTCTCCATTCCCTGCTCATTATTTCTTACAGAATAGTAGTATTCCTTTAAATTCACAGAGCACAACTTGTTTAATCATACCCCAATTCATGGGCATTCCTTCAGTTTCCATTTCTATGCCATCACAAAAAAAGCTGCTGTAAATATTTTTATAAATTTGTATTTTTCCCTCTTTTAGTGATTTTTTTTTGTATATAGACATAGAAGTGGTATTGTTGGATCAATAAGTATGCACAGTTATATAGCCCTTTGTATATAGTTCCAAATTGACCTCCAGAAAGATTGGATTGGTTCATAACTCCAATATTTCCAACATTTATCATTTTCCTTTTTGGTTATATTAGTCAACCTGATAGGTGTGAGGTGGTTCCTCAAAGTTGTTAAATTTGCATTTCTCTAATCAATAGTGATTTAAAGAAATTTTCCCTATAATTATAGATAACTTTAATTTATTCATCTGAAAACTGTTCATATTCTTTGAATATTTATCAATTGTGGAATGGTTTGTATTCTTATAAGTTTGATTCAGTTCTTCAAATTTTGAGAAAGGAAACCTAATTGAAATACTGGTTGTAAAAAAGTGTTCCCCAGCTTTATGTTTTCTCTATTATCTTGGTTACATTGGTTTTGTTTGTACAAAATATTTTGTATTTCATAATGTTCTCTTATCTCTTCTTTCATTATAAATCCTTTCCTTCTTCATAGATCTGACAGATAAATTATTCTTTGCCCTCCTAATTTAGTTATTGTATCACTCTTTTTTGCCTAAATAATGTACCCATTTTGATTTTATCTTGAAATAGAGTGTAAGATATTGATCTACATCTAGTTTCTGCCATAATTTTTCTGAGTTTTCCCAGAAGGTTTTGTTGAATAATTAATTTTTATGCCAGAAGCTGGGATGTTTGTATTTATCAAACAATATTTTACATAATAATTTATTACTTAATTTTATGCATGTAACCTTTATCATCAATTCAACACTCTATGTCTTATCCATTGCCAAAAAGTTTTTGATGATTGATGCTTTGTAATATAGTTTTAAATCTTGTACAGATTTCATTAATTTCCTTGATATTTTTGACTTTTTGAAAATTAATTTTGTTATTTTTTCTAGTTTCATGAAACATTTTTGGCAGTTTGGCATGACATTGAATAAGTAAATTTATTTAGGCATAATTGTCATATTTATTATATTATTTCAGCCTATCCATGAGCAAGTAATATTCAAAATTTTTATAATATTTTATTTTTCCAAATACATGTAAAATAGTTTTCAACATTCATTTTTGTAAAAGTTTGCATTTCAAATTTTTCTCCCTCCCTCTCTCCCTTACCTTCCCCCTTCCCAAGACAACAAGCAATCTGATATTGGTCAAATATGTGCAATTCTTAGGTACTTCCATATTTGTTAAGCTGTACAAGAAAATTCAGATCTAAAGGGGGAAAAACTGAGAAAGAAAAAATTCCAAGTAGACAAACAACAACAAAAATAATGAAAATACTATGTATTGATCCACATTCAATATCTGTAGTTCTCTCTCTGGATGCAGATAGCACTTTCTATCACAAGTCTATTGGCATTACCTTGAAACACTACAATGTTGAAAAGAGCCAAATTCATCAGAGTTGAACATCACACAATATTGTTTTTACTGGATACATTGTTCCCTTGGTTTTGCTTATTGTATTTAACTATTAGTCTGTATAAGTTTTTCCAGAATTTTCTGAAAATCAGCATGGTGATTGTTTTTTATAGAATAACAATATTCCATAACATTCATATTCCATAATTTATTTAGTAATTCCCCAACTGAGGGGCATCCAATCAATTTCTAGTTCATTGTCACTATGAAAAGGCTGCTACAAGCATTTTTGCACCCGTGGGTCCTTTTCCCTCTGTTATGATCTCTTTGGCATACAGACCCAATAATGAGATTGTTAGAACAAAAGTTTTGCCCAGTTTTATAGCCCTTTCAGCATAGTGCTAAATTGCTCTCTAGAATGGTTGTATTATTTTACAACTCCACTAACAATGCATTAGTATCCCAGTTTTCCTACATTAACTCCAACATTTATCATTATGTTTTCCTGTTATCTTAGTCAATCTGAGAGATGTGAAGTGGCACCTCAGAATTGGCTTTAATTTTCATTTCTCTAATTAATAGTGATTTACAGCATTTTTTCATGACTAGAAATGGCTTTAATTTTTTCACCTGAAAATTTTCTATTCATGTTCTTTAATAAATTGTCAATTGGGGAATGACATGTATTCTTAGAAATTTTATTCAATTCACTATATATTTTAGAAATGAGGCCATTATCAGAAACACTGGCTGTGAAATCCACCCCCCCCCAGATTTCTGCTTCCCCCAAATCTTGGCTGCATTGGTTTTATTTGTGCAAAAATTTTAAAATTTAGTGCAATCAAAATTTTCCATTTTGAATTTCATAATGCTCTATAATTCTTTTTTAGCCATAAATCGCTTCCTTCTCCACAGATTCAAAGAGTAGCCTGTCTCTTGCTCTCCAAATTTGCTTATGCTTTATGCTTTTTGTTTTATGTTTAATGTTTTATACTTTATGTTGTTTAAATCATGAACCCATTTTGACCTTATTTTGGTATAGAGATTTAGATGCTGCTCAATGCTTAGTTTTTGCCATACTATTTCCCACCTTTTCCAGCAATTTTTGTCAAATAGTGAATTTTTATTTCAGAACCTGGAATCTTTAGGTTATCAAACTCTAAATTTCTATAGTCATTGATTACTGTATCTTATGAACCTTATTTATTCTATGATCCACTACTCTTTTTTTTTTCTGAAGCAATTGGGGTTAAATGACTTGCCCAGGGTCACACAGCTGGGAAGTGTTAAGTGTCTGAGACCAGATATGAACTCAGATACTCCTGATTTCAGGGTTACTGCATCACCTAGCTTCCCCCACTACTCCATTTCTTAGCCAGTACCAAATGGTTTTGATGGACAATGCTTTATAATATAGTTTTAGGTCTGATACAGTTAGGGCACCTTCCTTTGTATTTTTTTTCATGAATTCCCTTGAAATTCTTAATCTTTTGTTCTTCCAGAAGAATTTTATTATTTTTTCTAGCTCTATAAGTAATTTTTATTAGTTTGATTGGTATAGCACAGAATAAGTTGATTAATTTAGGTAGAATTGTCATTTTTATTATATTAGCTTAGCCTGCTGAGGAGCACTTGACATATTTCAAATACACACTTTATTTGTGTGAAAAGTGTTTAGTAATTGTCTTCATGTGATTTCCAGGTTTGTCCTGGTAGGTAGACTCCCAAATATTTTATATTGTCTACAATTTATTTAAATGGAATTTCTCATTCTGTCTTTTGCTGCTGCGCTTTGTTGGTAACATATAGATATGCTGAAGGTTTATGTGAGTATAATTGTATCCTAAAGTTTTTCATTATTTCATGTAGTTTTTCAGTTGGTTTTCTAGCATTCTGTATATTATCATAGCATCTGCAAGGTGATAATTTTGTTTCCTCAATGTCTATTCCAATTGTTTCAATTTCTTTTTCTTCTCTCTCTCTCTTTTTTTGCTAAAGATAACATTGTAAACACAATATTGAAAAATAGTGGTGATAATAAACATCCTTGCTTCACCCCTGATCTTACTGTGGATACTTCTAGATTATCCCCATTACATATAATGCTTACTGATGATTTTATATGGATGTTGTTTATCATTTTAAGGAAGGCTCCATTTATTTCTAAGCTCTCTAGTGTTTTTAATAGGAATGATGATATATTTTCTCAAAAGTTTTTTTTCTTTATCTATTGTAATAATCATATGACTTATATTGGATTTTTTTGGCTTTTTATTTTTTTATTTTTTTGAGCTCTTATAATTTGTTTTTTATTATTAATACTTTCTATTTGCAAAATATGTGTGTGGCTAATTCCTAAACATTAACCCTTACAAAGCTTTCTGTTACAAATTTTTCCCCCCTACTCCCCACCCCTCCCCTAGATAGCAGGATATCCACTACATGATAATTATATTAGAATACTTAAATCGAATATATGTATAGTTATTGCCACACATCATTTTTTTGTTCAGGAGAAATCATATCTATAAGAAAGAATAATCAGATAAAGGAAATACAATGCAAGCAAACATCAATAGAGAACATGAAAATGTTATGTTGTGCTCCACATTTCACATCCCTCTCTCTGGGTGTATATGGCCTTCTTCATTGAACAATTGGAATTTGTTTGAAGCATTTCATTGTTGAAGAGAGTCATGTCCCTTAGAACTGATCCTCATAGAGTACTGTTGTTGCTGTGTACAATGATCTCCTGGTTCTGCTCATCTCACTCAGCATTAGTTCATGCAAGTCTCTCCAGGCCTCTCTGAAATTGTCCTGCTGGTCGTTTCTTACAGAGCAATAATATTCCATAACGTTCATATACCATAATTTACTCAGCCACTCTCCAATTGATGGGCATCCACTAAGTTTCCAGTTTCTAGGCACTACAAAGAGAGCTGCCACAAACATTCTTGCACACGTGCGGCCCTTTCCTTCCCTTATGATTTCTTTGGGATATAAGCCGAATAGAAACACTGCTGGGTCAAAGGGTATGCACAGTTTGATAACTTTTTGAGTATAGTTCCAAATTGTTCTCCAGAATGGTTGGATCCATTCACAGCTCCACCAACAATGCATCAGCATCCCAGTCTTCCCACATCCCCTCCAACATTCATTGTTATCTTTTCCTGTCATTTGAGCCAATCTGACAGGTGTGTAGTGGTACCTCAGAGTTGTCTGATCAATAGTGATTTGGAGCAACTTTTCATATGACTAGAGATGGTTTTAATTTCATCATCTGAAAATTGTCTGTTCATATCCTTTGACCATTTATCAATTGGAGAATGGCTTGAAATCTTATAAATGTGAGACAATTCTCTATATATCTTAGAGATGAGACCTTTATCAGAACCCTTAAATGTAAAGATGATTTCCCAATTTGATGCTTCCCTCCTAATCTTGTCTGCATTAGTTTTGTTAGTACAGAAACTTTTTAACTTAATATAATCCAAATTATCTATCTGGTGTTCAATTAAGAGTTCCAGATCTTCTTTGGACATAAATTTAATCCATCTTCACATGTCTGAGAGGTAAACTATACTACATTCCTCTACTTTGCTTACAATATCACTCTTTATATCTAGATCATGAACCCATTTAGATCTTATCTTGGTGTGCGGTGTTAGGTGTGGGTCCAGCCTTAATTTCTTCCACACTAGTTTCCAATTATCCCAGCAGTTTTTGCTGAATAGTGAGTACTTATCCCCAAAGCTGGGGTCTTTGGGTTTATCAAACACTAAATTGCTAACGTTATTACCTAGCTTGTCCTGATGTCCTATTCTATGCCACTGATCGACTGCTCTATTTCTCAGCGAATACCAAATGGTTTTCATGACTGCTGCTTTATAATATAGTTTTATATCTGGTCCAGCAAGGCCACCTTCATCTGACTTTTTTTTCATTAATTCCCTTGAAATCATTGACCTTTTGTTCTTCCAAATGAACTTTGCTACTATTTTTTCTTGATCTGTAAAATAATTCCTTGGGAGTTTGATTGGTATGGCACTGAATAAGTAAATTAGTTTGGGTAGTATTGTCATTTTTATTATATTTGCTTGGCCTACCCATGAGCACTTAATGTTTTTCCAATTGACTAGGTCTGATTTTATTTGTGTGGAAAGTGTTTTGTAGTATAGTTCATATAGCTTCTGACATTTTCTTGGCAGATAGATTCCCAAATATTTTATGCTATCATCCGTTATTCTGAATGGAATTTCTTTTTCTATCTCTTGCTGCTGAACTTTGTTGGTAATATATAAAAATGCTGATG
>JAJPUD010003487.1:229399-246259 GCA_023553655.1 Myrmecobius fasciatus
TGTCTATAATTTGCTCTTATAACCATTCATTCTTCAGGATTAGATTATTTAATTTCCAATTAACTTTTGATCTATTTTCTCCTGGCCTTGTATTACATGTCAGTTTTATTGCATCATGATCTGAAAAGTATACATTTACTATTTCTGCTTTTGTGCATTTGATTTTGAGGTTTTTATGATCAATTTTCATATAAGTTCCATGAACCCCTGAGAAAAAAGTATACTCCTTTCTATCACCATTCAATTTCCTCCAGAGATCTTTCATACCTAACTTTTCTAACATTTTGTTTATCTTCCTAACTTCTTTCTTATTTATTTTGTGGTTTGATTTATCTAATTCTGAGAAAACAAGGTTGAGATCCCCCATTAGTATAGTATTACTGTCTATTTCTCCTTGCATCTTTGTTATTTTCTCCTCTAGGAATTTAGATGCTATACCACTTGGGGCATATATGTTTAGTATTGATACCACTTCATTGTCTATGGTACCCTTTAGTAAAATGTAGTTTCCTTCCTTATGTCTTTTAATTAGATCTATTTTTGCTTTTACTTGATCTGAGATAAGGATTGGTACCCCTGCTTTTTTTTGTTCACTTGAAGCATATAAGATTCTGCTCCAGCCCTTTACCTTCACTCTGTATGTATCTCTATGTTTTAAATGTGTTTCTTGTAAACAACATATTGTAGGATTCTGGCTTTTAATCCAGTCTGCTATCTGTTTCCGTTTTATGGGAGAGTTCATCCCATTCACATTCACAGTTAAAATGACTATATCTATATTTCCTGCCATCTTATTTACCCAAAGTTATATTTTTCTCTTTCCTTTCCCCTTACTCCCTTCTCCCCTCTCCAGTATTTTATTTTTGATGACCACCTCCCTCTAACAGTTCTCCCCCCCTTTAGAACCCTCCCTCTTTTATACACCTTTCCCCTAATCCTTCTATTAATTTATCCCTTTCTTTTCCTCCTTTCCCTCCTACTTCCCTATACAGAGGGCCAAGTTTTGTCTGATATGCTCTTTTAGAGCCCAATCTAATGAGAGTAAGATTGACACAATACTCATCACCCTCCCTTCTTTCCTTCAATTATATTAGATTTTCTATGTCTCTTCATGAGACTTTGCCTTATTTTACCTTCTTTTTTTTTACTTTATTTTACCTCCTTTCCCCTCCCACCCTTTTTTTTTACAGTATGATATACCTTTGACTTCTAATTTCTTTTCGATTGTTATGAAAGTAAAATCAGATTATACCCCCATTCTTTAAGGATACCCCTAGTAGATATATAGTTCTCGAGAGTTCTTTCCTTTTTACCTTTTTACGCTTCTCTAGAGTTCTGTGTTTGGAGGTCAAATTTTTTGTTCAGATTTGGTCTTTTCATTAGAAATAGGTGAAATTCTCCTGTATCATTGAATGACCATCTTCTTCCCTGGAAGATGATGCTCATTCTAGCTGGATAGCGTATTCTTGGCTGTAATCCAAGTTCTTTTGCCTTTTGGAATATCTGATTCCAGGCCCTTCTATCCTTCAACGTGGAAGCTGACAGATCCTGTGTAATTCTAATGATAGTTCCTCGGTATTTGAACTGTTTTTTTCTAGCAGCTTGTAATATCTTTTCTTTGGTGCGATAATCCTGAAATTAGGCCACAATATTCCTTGGGGTTTTAATTTTGGGGTCTCTTTCAGGAGGTGATCGGTGAATTCTTTCAATACCAATTTTGCCTTCTGATTCTAAAACATCAGGGCAATTCTCTTTTATGATTTCCTGGAAGATAGCATCAAGGTTCTTTTTTTCATCGTGACTTTCAGGGAGTCCAATAATCCTTAGATTGTGTCTCCTGGATCTGTTTTCCAAGTCAGTTTTTTTTTCCCTAGGAGATATTTCATATTTTCTTCTATTTTTTCATTTTTTTTGTTTTTGTTTGACTGATTCTTGAAGTCTTATTGAGTCATTCATTTCAATTTGTTCAATTTTAATTTTTAAGGTATTATTTCCTTCAGTTATCTTTTTTAGCTCCTTTTGTAACTGGCCAATTGAATTTTTTGGTTCATTGCATTCTTTTTCCAATTCACCAATTTTGTTTTTCAATGAATTGTTGTCTTTTACCAATTCACTATTTTTATTTTCCTGTGATTTGGTGACTTTTTCCAATTCACCAATTTTGTTTTTCAGTGAATTGTTGTCTTTTTCTAATTCACTAATTTTGTTTTTCAGTGAATTTCTGTCTTTTTCCAATTCAACGGACTTATTTTCCAGTTTTTCACATCTCTGTTGCAGGGTGATATTTCCTTCTTGCACTGCACTCAATTAATTTCCCCAATCTTCTTCTAGCTCTCTTTTGAGATTCTTTATGCAATCTTCCAGGTAAGCCTTCTGAAACGGAGACAAGCTTAAGTCCACCTTTGTGGCTTTATGTGGATTGTTTTCAGAATCTCAGGATCTGGGGACTGCTCTAATTTCTCTCCATAAAAGCTGTTTATGGTGAGAGCTCTCTTCTTCTTGCTCATGATGTTTATCTGAGGTATCAGTCACCAGCAGGGAATTCTGCAGCAGCAGCAGCAGCAGCAGCAGCAGCAGCAGCAGCGGCAGCAGCGGCAGTGGTGGCAGCAGCGGCAGCAGCAGTGGTGGTGGCAGCAGCGGCAGCAGCAGTGGTGGCGGCAGCAGTGGTGGCAGCAGCAGCGGCAGCAACAGCAGCAGCAGCAGCAGCAGCAGCAGCAGCAGCAGCAGGGATTTCAATTTTCCCTGGGGCAATTTGCCAAGTTGACTTCTGGTCTGGAGCTGATCTGGGTAGATCCGCACTAGGACCACACTTTCAGCTGCTCTCAATCCACCCTTTATCAAAGGTAGACCTGCCAAAGCACCTGCCCGCAAGCAGAGCAATGTGGCCCAGGCATCTCCCAGGGACTTCCTGGCAGCCTAAAATCTTCTGGTCCTTCCCAGCCCCGGACTTGCACCCTGGCTGCGCACTGGTGTTTGAGCGCTGGGAGCTGCTTGATCCCCTGCCCGTCTAAAACTGACCTCAGAAGTTCTTTCAAAGTAGATATTTGATAGAAGTGCATTGTAGTCCAAGTGTTTGGTAAAGCTCTCACTCCAAAACCAGTTCGGAGGCTCAATTTGTCTGTGTCTGAGGGAAGGTCTCAGGAGTTCACAGAGAAAGCTGTCTACAATTCGCCATCTTGGCTCCGCCCCCGACTTCTATTGGATTTACAAAACATATGTATGGGTAACTTTTCAACATTGAATCTTGCAAAACTTTCTGTTCCAGATTTTTCCCTTCTTCCCACCATGCCCTTCTCTAATGGCAGGTAGTCTTATACATGTTAAATATGTTAAAATATATGTTAAATCCAATATATGTATACATATTTTTACAGTTAATTTGCTGCACAAGAAAAATTGGATCAAGAAAGAAAAAAAACTGAAAAAAAGCAAGCAAACATCAACAGAAAGAGTGAAAATGCAAGGTTTGGTCCACACTCAATTCCCACAGTCCTCTCTAGGGGTGCATATGGCTCTCTTCATCTCTGAACTAGTGAAACTGGTTTGAATCGTCTCATTGTTGAAGAGAGCAATGCCCATCAATACTGATCACTGTATACTATTGTTGTTGCCATGTATCTGCTCATTTCAATTAGCATCAGTTCATGTAAGTCTCTCCAGGTCTCTCTGAAATCATCCTGTTGGTCATTTCTTATAGAATGATAATATTCCATAATATTCATATACCATAATTTATTCAGTCATTCTCCAATTGATTGGCATCCATTCAGTTTCCAGCTTCTAGTACTATAAACAAGGGTTACCACAAACAATTTTGCACATATGCATCCCTTTCCCTCCTTTAAGGTCTCTTTGGGATAAGACAATAGAAATACTGCTGGATCAAGTATGGGAGAGTGGAGCCATGATGGTGGAGAGGACAATGCTTCTTTCTGATCTTCTCCCATGACCCTCAGACTAATCAACAATTCCAGACTCTGAATTAGCTCTGGAGTGGCAGAATACATGAATATCAGGAGTGTTTCAAATTACCAGCAGAAGATGATTTTGAAGATCACTAGAAAAAGTCTGTTTCAAAAAAGGCATGGAGGGAGGCAGGCCAAGCACAAGCAGGCTGAGCACAGATACCAGGGAGAGCTGACTGCACAAAGTCCCAGTGGGGTGTGTGTTGGAGAATCTACAGGAAGGAATCTACAGCAGTGTTGGCTACTCTGCCCTGGTTGTAAACCAGTAGATCAGGAAAGAACATATAAAACATCCAATACAAACACAAAATGTAAATAGTGAACCCCAAAATGCCAGAATCTCACAGGACATGACTATGCCCACCCATCACTGGAAGTCAGTAAATATTGACTCAGCATAGTCAGCACTGAACTAGAGCAGCTACTGCTGCTTGTAGAGGAAGCATGAACAACCCTTGCCTTAAAAACAGATCTCAACTTTAAAAAAGAATGCATAAAAAAGCAAAAAGAAGTCTGATCATAGATAGTTTTATGGTAAAAGAGATGAAAAGATTTCAAACCCTGAGGAGACTAAAAAGCAGATCATCTCCAGATGAAGCCCCAAAGGGTGATATAAATTGGTTCCCATCACACATGGTTTTTCTGGAAGAAATTATAAAAGATCTTCAACAAGAGCTGGAAAAAAAGGGGAAAAGAAATGAAAACTTTGCAAGAGAGTTGGAAAAAGGCAACACAAAATGTACTTAGTGAAAAGGAAAAAAATATATAACTAGTTAAAACATAGATTTGACAAAATGGAAAAAGAAAACAACTTCCAGAAAAACAGAATTTGTAAAATGGAAAAAGAAAATAACTCCTTAAAAAACAGAATTTGTGAAATGGAAAAAAATTCCATAGAATAAAACAACTCATTTAAAAATTCAACTGGGGTCAGCTAGGTGGCACAGTGGATAGAGCACCATCCCTGAAGTCAGGAGGACCTGAGTTCAAATCTGATCTCAGACACTTAACATTCCCTAGCTGTGTGACTCTGGGCAAGTCACTTAACCTTAATTGCCTCAGGGGGAAAAATTCAATTGGACAAACACAAAAAGAAGTAAAAAACAGAACTGAACAAATGGAAATGAATGACTTGAGACATCAAGAATCAGTCACAAAGTCAAAAAAATAAAAAAAAATATAAAAAATGTTAAATAACTAATTGGGAAAACAACTGACCTGAAAAATAGATCTAGGAGTACAATCTAAGGATTATTGTACTTTCTAAAAACTATGATGAAAAAAAGAGCCTGTACATTATTTTTCAGGAAATCATGAAAGAGAACTGCTTGGATGTAGAATTAGAAGGTAAAATAGTCTTTGAAAGAATTCAAGGAACACCTGAAAAAGAGACCATAAAATTAAAACTTCAAGGAATATTGAAGCTAAATTTCATAAATATTGGACCAAGGAAAAATATTACAAGCAGCTAGAAAAACAAGAACAAAAACAAACAAACAAAAACAATTCAAATACTGAGGAGGCACAATAAGGATAACCCAGCACCTAGCAGCTTCCACATTAGAGGATTGAAGGGCCTGTAATTTGATATTTGGAAAGGTAAGGGAACTTGAAATGGAACCAAGAATAAATTACCCCACTAAAATGAGCATTTTCTTTCTGGAAAGAAGATGGACATTCAATGAAACAGGTGAATTCCATTTATTTCTGATGAAAAGGCCAGAGCTAAACAAAAAATATGACCTCCAAATATAGAACTCAAGAAAATCATAAGAAGGTAAAAAGAAAAGAACTCTTGAGAACTGTATTTCTGTTATGGATGTACATAGAGAGTGCATTCATAATTTGATTTTACCATTATAATATAAAAAAGAAAGTAGAGATGGAAAGAGGATTATACTGGGAAAAGGGGAAAGTGGAGGTAAAATGAGAGAAATTGTACCTCAGGAAGAGGCAAAGAAAACCTAGTATAATTGAGGGAAAAAGAGAGGGGGATGAATATTGTGTGAATCTTACTCTCATCAGATTTTGCTCAAAGAGGAAATATTAGACATGTTTGGTTTCACTGAGAAACTTCCCTCACCTTATAGAAAAGTGGAAAGGGAAAAGGGAAAAAGGAAGGGGTATGCTAAATAGAAGGGAAAACATAAAGGTATAAGAAAGGGGGAGGGACTCTAAAAGCAGAGGGCTACTTGAGGCAAGTAGTGCTCACAACTAAAATATTGGGGAGAAGGAAAAGGGGAAAAGGAAGGAGAAAAGTATAATTTGGGGTTAATAAGATGTCAGGAAATACAAAATTAGTAGTTTTAACCATAAATGTGAAGGGAATGAACTTTCCCATAAAGCATAAGTGGATAGCAGACTGGATTAAAAGCCAGAGTCATACAATATATTGTTTACAAGCAACACATTTAAAGAAGAGTGATACATACATAGTAAAAGTAAAAGGCTGGAGCAGAATGTATTATCTGCAGGTGAAGTAAAAAACAAAAAACAAAAAACAAAACAAAACAAAAAAACAGGAGTAGCCATCCTGATCTCAGATTAAGCAAAAGCAAAAATTGATCTACTTAAAATTGATAAGGAAAGAAACTATATCTTGCTAAAATGTACCATAGATAACAAAGCAATGTCACTACTAAACATATATGCACCAAGTGGTATAGCATAGAAATGCCTAAAGGAGAAGTTAAGAGAGCTGCAAGAAGAAATAGACAGCAAAACTATCATAGTGGGGGATCTCAACCTTGCTCTCTCAGAATTAGATAAATCAAACCACAAAATAAATGAGAAAGAAGTTAAAAAGGTAGTTAGGTATGATAAATTTTTGAAGAAAATTGAATGGAGAGAGAAAGGAGTACACTTTCTTCTTGGCAGTTCATAACACATACAAAAATTGACCATATATAAGAAAATAAAGATCTCAAAATCAAATGCAGAGAGGCAGAAATAGTAAAATGCATTTTTTTCTGAGTACATTGCAATACAAAATTATATTCAATAAAAAGCAGTTAAAATAGACCAAAAAGTAATTGGAAATTAAATAATCTCAATCTAAGGAATGAATGGATGAAACAGCAAATCATAGACACAATCAATAATTTCATCCAAGAGAATGCCAAGAATGAGATATCTTACCAAAATTAATGGAATGCAACCAAAGTAGCAATAAGGGGAAATTGTATATCTCTAGATGCTTACTTGCATAAAATAGGGAAAGAGAAGGTAAATGAATTGGGCTTGCAACTGAAAAAGCTAGAAAAAGAACAAATTAACCCCCCCAATCAAATGCCAAACTTGAAATCCTAAAAATAAAAGGAGAGATTAATAAAATTGAAAGAAAAAACTATTGAATTAATAAATAAAACTAAAAGTTGGTTTTATGAAAAAAACAATAAAATAGATAAACCTTTAGTTAATTTGGTTAGAAAAAGGAAAGAGGAAAATCAAATTGTTAGTCTCAAAAACGAAAATGTAGAACTTTCCACTAATGAAGAGGAAATTATAGCAATATTTAGGCATTATTTTGTCCAACTTATGCCAATAAATTTAATAACTAGATTACAATAGTCTAGTGTTTGACAAACTTAAAGACCCTAGCTTTTGGGATAAGAATTCATTATTTGGCAAAAACTACTGGGAAAATTGGAAACTGGTATTGCAGCAACTAGACATTGACCCACACCTAACACTGTATACTAAGATAAGGTAGAAATGGGTTCACGAATGATATTATAAACAAATTAGAAGAATGTAGGATGGTTTACCTCTCAGATCTGTGGAGGATCTCATTTCTAAAATATACAAAGAATTGACTGAAATTTATAAGAATTCAAGTTATTCTCCAATTGATAAATGGTTAAAGGATATGAATAAACATTTCAGATGAAGAAATTGAAACTATTTGTAGTCATATGAAAAAGTTATCAAATTGCATATATCCTTTGACCCAGTAGTGTTTATACTGGGCTTATATCCCAAAGAGATATTAAAGGAGGGAGAGGGCCCCACATGTACAAAAATGTTTGTGGCAGCCTTTTTTGTAGTGGCAAGAAACTGAATGGATGTCCATTAATTGGAGAATGGCTGAAGAAATTATGGCATATGAATGTTACAGAATATTATTGTTCTGTAAGAAAGGACCAGCAGAATGATTTCTGAGAAACCTAGAGAGACTTACATGAACTGATGCTAAGTGAAATGACCAGAATTAGGAGATCATTATACAGGGCAACAAGACTATATGATGATCAATTCTGATGGATGTGACTCTCTTCAACAATGAGAAGATTCAAACCCGTTCCAATTGTGCAGTGATGAAGAGAGCCATCTACACCTAGAGAGAAGACTATGGGAACTCAGTGTGTACCACAAAATAGCATTCTTACTCTCCCTGTTGTTGTTTGCTTGCATTTTGTTTTCTTTCTCAATTTTTTTTCCTTCTTGATCTGCTTTTCTTGTCTAGCAAGATAATTGTATAAATATGTATACATATATTGGATTTAACATATTTTAACATATTTAACATGTATTGGACTACCTATCATTTAGGAGAGGGGTTAAGGGGAAGGAAGGGATAATTTAGAAGACAAGGTTTTGCAAGGGTCAATGATGAAAAATTACACATGTATATATTTTGTAAATAAAAAGCTGTAATAAAAAATAAATAAAATTTGATTTTGCTTTCTAAAACAACACTATTGTATGAAAGGGTATGCACAGTTTAATATTTTTTTGAGCATAGTTCCAACTTGCCCTCCAGAATGGTTGCATCTATTACAGTTCAACCAAAAATGTATCAGTGTTCCAGTTTTCCCACATCCCCTCCAACATTTGTCATTACCTTTTCCTGTTATCTTAGCCAAACTGACAGGTGTGTAGTGATATCTCAGAGCTGTCTTAATTTGCATTTCTCTGATGAATAGTGTTTTGGAACTTCCATTTCATTTTTAAACCAATCAGACCATGTGTTATTCTATGTTCTCCTCAGTTTCCATATGGTTCTCTGTCACATCAAATATTGGATAATTCCCCCTCATTTTGCAGTATTTATCTATAGGTGCTTGAGCTTGTTTAAGAGATTTGAAGACATATTTTCTTCTGTTGTTACTGTTTTTCCTCTTGATATTTTTGCTAAAGTAAAAGTCTTTGAGTTTTCTTCTTCCTGGAATTTTTGTACTTTCAGTCTCCCTTCAACCCCCTACATTTTTTTTTTTGGCTCATTTCTGATTCCTTCCCCTCTGACTTGTTTCCTTGGGGGCTAAAAAGGTCTTAGTCTCTTCCCACTCTGAACAATTCCTTCATGGCTCAACAGCCTTGCTCTCTGCCCCAGCTGACTTTTAGCTGATCAGAACTGGCCCAACTGGATGCTTTACTCTTTTCTCAAACTTGGTGGAAAACTGCACAGTTCCTTGCATGCAATTTTCTGTCTTGGTTATTTCTTTTTATTTCTTTGTTCTTTAGTCCTGCACAATTAGTTCTGAGCCTGCTTTTTCCAATACTGGCAACTCAGGGCTACCAGCATTTTAGAGCTTTCTCCGGTACCAGCAGTTTTGAGCTGCCAATAATTTAGAGCTTTCCCTGGCTCAGGTAGTTTGGAAATACCAGCCTAGTTGGCTATTGAGGCCTGAGGAAAGCATAATGTTGGAAAGAAGGAGGGGGTACTTAGGTATTTTTTTTTTTTGCTTTTTTTGCTGAGGCAATTGGGGTTAAGTGACTTGCCCAGGGTCACACAGCTAGGGAATGTTAAGTGTCTGAGACCAGATTTGAACTCAGGTCCTCCTGACTTCAGGGCTGGTGCTCTATCCACTGTGCCACCTAGCTGCCCCAAGTACTTAGGTATTAAGAAGTGATTTTAATCTCATGTGCTTGGGTCTACTAGTGCAGCCTTACTGCCAATAGCATAGGAGATGGGAGAGGAGTACTAAGTGAGCCCATGTGCACAGCCTTGGTTTTTTTTTTTTAACCTACTTTTTTTTTCTTGCTATTCTAGACCATGGAAGCAGCTGAAGTTGCTTTATCTTTAGTATGTAATTTCTATTTTTGTGACATTTGAGAGGTAGGGAAAAATTAAAAAAAAATTAAAAAGTCACATCATCTTGTTGATGATGGGACTTTTTTCAAGATTGGTTGTTTTTGCTATTTTACTTTACATTTTCTTCTATCCCCCTGCCCCCATTCCCTAATCCAGATCTTTAACTTTCTTTTTTAATATTTTAAAAATTGTGTCATAGAGTCATTAGCTTTTGTTTGGTCCACTCCACTTTTTAGGGAGTTTGTTCTTGGGCAAGGTCTTGTATCTCTTGTGCCAAGTTGTTAATTCCCTTTCTAATCATGTCTTCTATAGCTCTCATTTCTTTTCTAATTCCCCTCCCCTAGGACTTTCATTTCATTTATAAAAATATTTCAAAGTCATATAAATTTTTTCATCTTTTCTAGGAGTTTTAATTGAACCTTGTGTTTAAGCTGTGTGTCTCTTTCAGACTTTGTGTTTTTAAGACTATTTTCAGGGCCAAGCTCTGCATACTTTTTTAGAAAATGTCTGAGCTGGTCTTTCCCCCATATTCTTGGAGAATTAAATCATTTGTTATTCAAAGCTCTCAGGGGCAGCTCAGGCAGAGGATCTGTAAAATTTGAATTCTATTATCCAAAAAAAAGTTGAGTTGTTATCTCCATGATCTGAGCTCTGATAGTTCCTGATCTGGATTTGGATTTGAGCAACCATGGATTGCTATAGGCTTCATTCCCTGAAGCCATCTAAACAGCTCTACTGCTCCAGAGTGCCACAATTACAGGTTTCTCTTTGTTCTGGGATTCTTGCATTAATTTTTCCTCTGCAAGCTTTAGCCTTGGCTAAATGCTGGAACTGAGACCCAGCTCCACTCTTGAGATCAAAGTCACACCGCCGCTTCTTGATTGGCTAGGGCATTGACTTCTTCTTCCATTGGGAGTAATGCCATTGCTATTCTCAGATCTCCTAAGTTTATTTTAAACTTTGACCCAGAACTGTAATGGCAGTTGCTATTTGGCACCTCTTTCTACTTTCTACACTAATTTTGGTCTCTACCCTTCATATATCTTTCTTTGCTAGAATGTTTGATGCACTGTATACTCCTAATCAAACTCAGGCCACAATGTCCACCTTATTTTCCTAATTTGTGCTGTAATGAAAAAATAACTGTTTTTTCCTTGCATTCTTCTCATCATAATTCAGTAGGCTTTATTTTCTGCATTTGCTTGCAGGAGTTTTGAGAGGAAATTTTCTCTGTGTCCTGCTATTCCACCATTTTTGTTATAGTCTCAATGCCCTTGGGCTACTTTTTCTTCAGCATATCAACCATGAAACACTGTAGAAAGCCTGGAAGCTATCTCAGAAATTAAAGGAAAGCCTTCCTTTTGCCAACATAGGTGTATTGATTTTTTTAGGTCTCAGAGGCACATGACAACAAGACCAGAAGTGGGACACCACAGGAGAGTAAGAAGAATGCTTCAATATGGATCATTTTTGTCTGACTTGCTCCTGAAAGTTTCCATATGTGTTATCACCCAATTTAAAATGTGAATTCTATGAAAACAAGAACTATTATTTTTCTTTTCTTTTTCTTTTTTTGCTTTTTGCTGAGGCAATTGGGGTTAAGTGACTTGCCCAGGGTCACACAGTTAGGTAATGTTAAGTGTATGAGATCAGATTTGAACTCAGGTCCTCCTGACTTCAGGATTGGTGCTCTATTCACTGCCCCACTAGCTGCCCGAACTATTATTTTTCTATGTGCTTTGTACATAACAACTGTTTTAATAAATGTTTTCATATTCATTCATTCATAGCATAGTGTATTCTGGAAAACATGACTTTTCCTGGTCAGAGGTAAGTTTGTTCTAGAAACTGTGCTTCTGTCACAGCCAATCTAATATTTTACCTTACTTAGAAAGAAGGGATTGGCCAGGGTTGGGAATAGGGCAGGTTGATAGCACTTTATCTGTTTATGGATTTAAACAAGTTCTTTTGACAAATGTCAATACATATGTCTTTCTCCTTGTGATAGGAAAAAATTTCAAGGCAAATAAATAAAGGCAAAATGTTCTATTATCATTTTTAAACTGAAACTAAATGTACATTAAACTGAAACCACTATAAAGGCATAGTGGATAAATGAAATAATTGAAGTAAAAAAAGAACCATTTTGAATCTCTATACAGACACCAGTTGTGTCACCTGGGCAAGATTTCATTTCTATTAGTCTTAGTTTCTTTGTTTTTAAATTGCCCCACTATCATTACTCTCCTCTAATTTTCAGTCTTATCTATCTATTGCTTCTCTGCAGTATACAACCATCTTTTAAAGCCATCACTAGTCCCTGAGATTCTTGCCAGTTATTATTATTTTTTTTCTTTTCTTTTCTTGCCACATTCCCTGAAAAATCCTTGTGCATTAGGTACTTCCATTTCCTGTCTTCTGTGAAAAATTTTTGCCAGTTCAGAGATATGTTAGAATATCTCTTACTAAGGACCGTACTTTGAGACTCATGAAAATCAAGTTTAATCTGTGGAACACTGATCTCTAAAAGAAGAAGTCTGACTCTTCTTATATTTTCTGACTTCAGAGAATATAAGCCCCAGAAAAGAGTAGAACTTAAGGCATAATCTTTAACAAGTTTAGGTTTGGCTCAGATCTGAGGCAGTGCTTCTTAAACTTTTCCCTCTAACAACCCTTTTCACTCAAGAAATTGTTATATTACTCTGGGTATGTAAAATAAATATACAATATTTATAATAATAAAATATATGTATTAATAAAATATGTAAAGTAAATATACAAATCAAATATTTAATAATAAAAATGTAATTTTATGATTCCAACATTTAGTTATGAGACTCATATGGAGTCAAGAACTACAGTTTTAGAAACTGGGGTCCAGGATCTCCCCAATAGGAATTAATAAAATCCCTTTAAGAAAGATACTTAATAAAAATTAGATTGGGTATAGAAAAGCTAATTATTTATTCTACCAAAAATTAAATGTTTCTTGTGGCTAATCATTTTTGATGTAGAGCTCCTCATTAACTCCCCCCCCCTTATCTCCCTCTCATTATGGGGAAGAAGGGAGAAAAGCTGTCCATGAATATTAACTGGAAGCTTCTGATGCTGTATAGCACTTATTAAGAGACCCACAAGAAATGGTCAACGGAGCTCAGGCCTAGATATACTCCCAAAAAAGGGTACTCACAGTTAAATCTCTTTCTTCTAAATTCTGATATCATTACTCAAATGAAATGGTTCTCTCCAAAGATGTCATTAATCTCTTAATCATCAAATCTAATATTGTATATCAATTCTAATCCTAATTGAATTCTCACAAAGTTTAGCATCATTAACCACTATCTCCTTTTTCTTGCTCTTTCTTTGATAGAATGTAGCTGGCCTTATGCAACCAAGAGGAGGCATATTTAATACCTTTGTTTTACAAACCTGCCAAAAGTAGTATTTTCCTAAAGCGTAGGCTCTTCCTTTAGTTCCCCACCTATCCCCACTCAGGTTCAGAACTTCCAATAGGATCACATTTCAATTCATCTGTCTGGAATCTGAAGTTCTTCACAATCTGAATCCATCCTATGTTTTCTGTTTTTGCACATAGTACTACCCTCCACATATTTTGTGATCCCAGAAAAATTGGCCTTCTTGCTGTTCCTTTAACACAGCACTCCTAATTTTCTTCTTTAAATTTTTATTGGACTGAGTAGTCTTGAGATGTACTCCAACCTCCCCTCTGACTTTTGGAATCCTTGATTTCCTTCAAGAATACAGATCAAAGAATAACTTTGGCATGAGGTTTTTCCTTGTACACAAATCTGCTAACTGTGCCCTGTCTATGTTATGAGACCCACATGTCTAATTGTAGACATAAGTTATAATCTGTTCTGTATATACATTTAGTATATGTGTATACTGTTTTCCTCTTTGGAATATAATGTCCTTGAGGGCAAGGGCTGTCATTTAAATTTTTCTATTCTTATGAATTAGCACAGGGTCTGGCTTACTAGGAGCTTAATAGAGGGTTATTTATTAATTAAGCAAATTGAAGATTATAATAGTATCCATCTCAAAGAATTGTTTTGAAGATGTGTAAAATCCACTGTAAATATTAGAGGACTATCCATACAAATGTGATCTATCGTTATTGAATAGCAAATGGCCCTATGAAAACCAAATAATTATATTTTATTTATATATCTGTAACTTTTCTTTTTTTGTGATGATATTTGATCAAATGGATAAATACCACAGACTTCAACCTATAGGAAGATAGGGAAGCCATTTGAAGTTTTTTCTTTTTTTTTTTATTAAAGCTTTTTATTTGTATAACATATGTATGGGTAGTTCCCCAACATTGATCTTTACAAAGCTTTCCATTACAAATTTTACCCCCAGTCCCCTCCCCTCCCCCAGATGGCAGGAAGTCCACTACATGCTAATAATGTTGAAATGCTTGAGAAGTTATGCAAGAAAAATCCTATCTACAAGAAAAAAAAAAGAATTAGAGAAAGGCAACACAATGCAAACAAACATCAATCGAGAGCATGAAAATAATTACATTGTGGTCCATATTTCATTTCCCTCTCTCTGGGTGTATATGGTTTTCTTCAATGAACAAATGGAACTGGTTTGAGACAATTCTTTGTTGCAGAGAGCCATGTCCATTAGAATTGATCATCATGTAATACTGTTGTTGCTGTGTATGATGATCTCCTGGTTCTGCTCGTTTCACTCAGCATCAGTTCATGCAAGTCTCAGCAGGCCTCTCTGAAATCGTCCTGCTGGTCGTTTCTTACAGAGCAATAATATTCCATAACATTCATATACCATAATTTATTCAGCCACTCTCCAATTGATGGGCATCCCTTCAGTTTCCAGTTTCTAGCCTTCACAAAAAGGGCCGCCACAAACATTCTTGCACATGTGGGGCCCTTTCCCTCCTCTAAGATCTCTTTGGGATATAGGCCCCGAAGAAACACTGCTGGGTCAAAGGGTATGCACAGTTTGACAACTTTTTGGGCATAGTTCCAAGTTGCTCTCCAGAATGGTTGGATCCGTTCACAGTTCCACCAACAATGTATCAGTGTCCCAGTTTTCCCACATCCCCTCCAACATTCGTCGTTATCTTTTCCTGTCATTTTAGCCAATCTGACAGGTGTGTAGTGGTATCTCAGAGTTGTCTTAATTTGCATTTCTCTGATCAATAGTGATTTGGAGCAACTTTTCATATGACTAGAGATGGTTTTAATTTCATCATCTGAAAATTGTCTGTTCATATCCCTTGACCACTTATCTATTGAAGAGTGGCTTGAATTCTTATATATAATGAGACAATTCTCTATAAATTTTAGAAACGAGGCCTTTACCAGAACCATTAAATGTAAAGATGATTTCCCAATTTGATGCTTCCCTCCTAATCTTGTCTGCATTTGTTTTGTTTGTACAGAAACTTTTTAACTTAAAATAATCAAAACTATCCATCTGGTGTTCAATTAGGAGTTCCAGGTCTTCTTTGGACATAAATTTATTCCATCTCCACAGGTCTGAGAGATAAATTATATTACGTTCCTCTAACTTGCTTACAAAGTCCCTCTTTATATCTAGATCATGAACCCATTTAGATCTTATCTTGGTATGTGGTGTTAGGTATGGGTCAAGCCCTAATTTCTTCCACACTAGTTTCCAATTTTCCCAGCAGTTTTTGCCAAATACAGAGTATTTATCCCAAAGGCTGTGTTCTTTGGGTTTATCGAACACTAGATTGTTAAGGTTAATGCCTAGGTTGTCCTGATAACCTATCCTGTGCCACTGATCCACTGCTCTATTTCTTATCCAGTACCAAACGGTTTTGATGACCGCTGCTTTATAATATAGTTTTAGATCTGGTACAGCAAGGCCACCTTCATCTGCCTTTTTTTTCATTAATCCCCTTGAAATCCTTGACCTTTTGTTCTTCCAAATGAACTTTGCTACTATTTTTTCTAGATCTGTAAAATAATTTCTTGGGAGTTTGATTGGTATGGCACTAAATAAGTAGATTAGTTTGGGTAGTATTGTCATTTTTATTATGTTCGCTCTGCCTACCCATGAGCACTTAATATTTTTCCAATTGATTAGGTCTGATTTTATTTGTGTGGAAAGTGTTTTGTAATTTAGTTCGTATAGTTTCTGACTTTTCCTTGGCAGATAGATTCCCAAATATTTTATCCTGTCATCTGCTATTTGGAATGGAATTTCTTTTTGTATCTCCTGCTGCTGAACTTTGTTGGTAATATATAAAAATGCTGATGATTTATGTGGATTAATTTTGAATCCTGCAACTTTGCCAAAGTTGTGAATTGTTTCTAGTAGTTTTTTAGTTGAGTCTCTAGGGTTCTCTAAGTATACCATCATGTCATCTGCAAAGAGTGATAATTTGGTTTCTTCATTACCTACTCTGATTCCTTTTATCTCTTTTTCTTCTCTTATTGCTAAAGCTAACATTTCTAATACAATATTAAATAGTAATGGTGACAGTGGGCAGCCTTGTTTCACTCCTGATCTTATGGGGAATGGTTTTAGTTTGTCTCCATTACATATGATGCTTGCTGATGGTTTTAAATAGATGCTGCTGATCATTTTAAGGAAAAGCCCATTTATTCCTATACTCTCTAGTGTTTTTAATAGGAAAGGGTGTTGGATTTTGTCGAAGGCTTTTTCTGCATCTATTGAGATAATCATATGGTTTTTGTTAATTTGGTTATTAATATAATTAATTATGCTGATAGTTTTCCTAATATTGAACCAGCCCTGCATCCCTGGTATAAATCCTACTTGGTCATAGTGTACTATCCTGGGGATGACTTTCTGTAATCTCATTGCTAA
>JAJPUD010003488.1:0-18225 GCA_023553655.1 Myrmecobius fasciatus
AAAAAAAAAAACCCAAAGTCAATTAAGATTTTCCTAAATAAATCTTAGAAGTATAAAATAATCTTACCGTGGCTCCTACTTCTTTAGCCTTATCAATTGTTTCTAGGGCCAACATATGATCAAGACCAGGATCCAATCCCAGCTCTCCAATTACTGTGATGCCGGCGTCATCCACACTAAAAGAATTGAAAAAGTGAGAAAGGAAAAAATGTTCGTAAAATAAAAACTTTTCAGTAGGGCCACAGGGTACCTACTTTAGTGAATACTTAGGAAGCTTACCTTTTCTCCAGTTCTTTCATGGCTGGTGTAATGTAGCTAGCAGTGATCATATTCACTTTGCCGGCAATACATGCTTTGGCCACAACAGGATGTAATACATAGGGTAACAGGCTAGGAAGGAGAAGGGAAAAATACTTGATTATGATATTGCAACAGCTTTCTTCATTAGAAATTAGCATTCTACCTTCTAATTACTGGACAACTTTGCTTATGGAACTTACAGATTCATGGAGTGCTATAAATAAAAAAAAATATTTGTTCCAAATATTCATGTTTTAAGCGCAGTAGAGAGTGGAGGTTTTTTTTTTTTTTAAATTCTGAATTAAGAAATTTTACCAAAAACTTTGTTTTTCAACAAATACAGACCCAATGGTATTTTGCTTCAAAGATGTGATTTTAATGTTGTTGCTATGACCCAAAGCAAAGTACCACAGGCCAGCATGCAATTTCTCCCTCCTTTAGTTCTCAATAATTAAAACATTTATTAAATATTACTCTGTGCAAAGTACCAAACTAACTTCTGGGAATGCAAAGACAAAAACAAAATTGCTCTTGGAGAAGATGTAGGGATATATATGTACAAAGATCAGTAAATACCAAGTAATCTAACTGTCCTTGGAGAAGGTGGGGGATTATGCACAAAGATCAACAAATACCAAGTAATCTAACTCTTAGGCAGGTAGGTGATATGGTGAATAGAATGCTCAAAAAGACCTGAATTCAAATCTAGTCTCAGGCACTTATGCAAGTGGCAAGCCATTCAACCTCTCTCAGCCTCAACTTACTTATCTATTAAATAAAGATGACTACCCCTATCTCACAGAGTTGTTTTTAGCTTTGAATGAGGCAATATTTGTAAAATACTTTGTAAGCCTTGAAGTAGTGAATATATAACTGACTATTGTTACTGATTTCCAAGGGAAAGAGTAGTTAATTGATGGGGATCAGGAAAGGTTTCATGTAAAAGGTGAAGCCTGATCTGTTAGTTTTGAAGGAAGGTGTTAATTTCGAAGAAACTGGGACAAGAAGGAGTGTTGGACCTGTTGTGAAGAGTACTGAAAGACAATATATTGGGAAGAGGCATTAGTCTGGCTTGACAGGAATAGAGAGTGAATGGAAGAGAGCTATATGAGACTGGAAATATAGGTAGCACTCACATATTACAGAGTTTTAATTGCCAGAATGAGGATTATTGTATTTTAACCTAGATTTCTTATATATAACCTAGAATAGTGAATCATGTCTTGACTGTACAAGAGGAGTTAACAGAAAGCTACTGAAAATTGGATATCAGTGTGGCAGTTGTGTAGAGGAAGGATCCTCAATATCGAAAACGGTGTCAGCTTATTGAAAGACAGGAGCAGTGAGGGGGTGTAGAGAGAGTGCCGGGCTTGGAGTCAGGTTCACTCATGTTCCTGAGTTCAAATCCAGCCTCAGACACTTAATTGGGCAAGTCACTTCTCCCTATTTGCCTCAGTTTCCTCATGTGTTTGAGTTGGAGAAGGAAATGATAAACCAATCCAGTGTCTCTGCCAAGAAAACCCTAAATAAGGTCACAAAAAAAATAGGATAAGTCTGGAAATGACTGAACAACAATACTGTTGGCAGATAGTTATTCACATTACTTCATTCTACTCAAAGTTTTATTTGTAAGCCAAGATCTGAGCACAGTTAACTTTCTGTGGTTCTTACCTTCTAGAAGGAATGTATATAAAAGCAGCATGATATTTTGGAGAGAATCCAAGGTAGGGATTCAAAAATCCTGGTTCTAATCCTAGCTATGTGAATCTGGACAAGGCATTTAAGCTTTCTGGGACCTTTGTTATCTAGGTTGTAAAATAAATGAGGGTGGATTTGATTATCTCTAAAATCTGGAAAATCAGAATCTCTGGCTTCCTTCAAGATTCAGCTCACACACTACTTTCTGCAGAAAGCTTTCCCCATCCCTTGAACTGTTAAGGGCTTTCTTCTCTAAAGTGATGTTCCTTCTATTTTTTTGTATATGTCTTATGTACATAATATCTCTCCCATCAGAATGTAAGCTTTTTGAGAACATCATATCCCCATAATTAAGTACAATGTCTGACATATAACAAGCACTTAATAAATGCTGATTGTTTGATTAATGTCCCTTTCAGATTCTCATTCTGTAATTTTGAGCTTAAGCAGGATATTAAGCAATCAATATAAATATGCAAATAATTATTTACCTTTTATAGTGTTATAAAAACCCTTACAATACCCTGAAAATTTGAGATTCTCAAATCCAGCTCTACTGTATTTCCATCCAACCTCTCAGAGAAAAAAGAGAAACAAACTATTAAGATTATGGAGGGGCAGTTAGGTGATGCAGTGGATAGAGCACCAGCCCTGAAGTCAGGAGGAGCTGAGTTCAAATCTAGTCTTAGACACTTAACACTTCCTAGCTGTGTGACCCTGGGCAAGTCACTTAACCCCAATTACTTCAGGGGCAGGGAGGAAGAAGATGTATGGAGCTTATTTCTTTATGGATATTACCTGATCACAAGGTCTTGTTTTTTCACCAAACTGGCCAATCTCTCCTCATGCTTGCCAATGTCCAAAATAATGGGGTTAATGTTGTATTTCTTGGTCAAATGCTCAAGTTGATTCTTCATATCTGAACCTATTTGATAAACAAAAAATTCAAGATATTTCTTTTGATTAGTTGCCTTTCCCTCATAAAGTTCATTATGACTTCTCAAAAAAAATTAAGTGCTAGAATTTGCACATAAACACATATGTGTGCATACACATAGTATATACAAACACACATATATATATACATGTGTGTACATATATATGGATTCATATATGTATATGTGATAAGAAATAGTCAAAAATAAAAGGGAATGTCTATTTACCCACTGTTATTTCAATGCTCTCATCTCTAGAAAGGTATTCCAGTAGCGGCTCAGACACATAGCCAGTTCCAAGAAGCAAAACTTTTTTTCTGTTGTCCATTGAAAGCAACTGTGCACGCTCCCTGAAAATGAAATGAAAATTTATTAAAGCCAGATGAGAAAATTTTCACATTAAAATTGTAGAGTGAATAAAACCATCAAGAGCAGAATTTCCACATAATTAATAATCAATTTATTAAGTAGCTTAGTTAATAATTGATAAGTTGTTTTTCTTAGTAACCAACGACCCCAGGGAAGAAATGCCTTAAATCAGATATGTTCCTTCTGACAAAAAGCTATCCTAACAAGTGAAACTCAACCTTTAATGGCGGACATTTAATGCAGAGGTGAGCTCAAGGTCTTCACTTTCTAAGAAAATGGTTTGATCATGAGACTCAGTAGCCCCCAGCAATCTGGGGAGGGGAAGCCAATTCCAACTAGACCTTTTTGGTTAGTTTTCTCTTTTATGAGCTGGTTTGCTCTAAATTCTAATGGAGGAGAAATCATGGAGTAGGAGATGTGTCCAGGGGAAAAAAATATAGCTGAGACTAGATTTTGTTTACAGAGTGCATAGTTTAGTTATGATGATAAGGTGGGCTACGAAGAAGCCTTATTCTTTCAGCAAAATGCATATCCTGAATAAGGAGCTAAAAGAGAAAGGAAATTCTGCTATTGGCTTTGGAGTAATAAAACCTCATCTTAAAACAGCTGAATGGTTTACAACAAAATTTGATCTAAGTGACTCCTCTTTGAAGAATGAAAATAATAGCTAGCATTTATATTATCTCAGTTGATCCATTGTAATCTTGTGAGGGAGTGATATTATTATCACCTGTTTAAAAATGAGCAAAATAAAGCTGAGAGTGATTAAGTGGCTTGTTCAGGTTGCATGATTTGTAAATAGCCAGGGCAGGATGCAAATTTGGGTCTTCCAATACTCTTTTTTTTTCCCTGAGGCAATTGGGGTTAAGTGACTTGCCCAGGGTCACATAGCTAGGAAGTGTTATGTGTCTGAGGTCAGATTTGAACTCAGGTCCTCCCAACTTCAGGGCTGGTGCTCTATTCACTGTGCCACCTAGCTGCCCCTGCATAAAATTTTTGATGTTCCTTTAATATCATAAAGGAATTCTGATTTTATTCTTTTTCTTGTATTACATTTTATTTACAATATTATTTTACTATTTTCTTTTATTTCTTCTTTTTATTATTTACAGGATCTTATTGTAAAATTTAAGTTGATATTTTATATTTTATATATATTTTATTTATATATATTTTATAATACAAATATTATGTGCATTTCTGCATTTATAAACTTAAACTGTGTTGTCTACTGGTTTTCACATGTTGTCTGTGGCTTCCACAAAATCACTAAAAGATTCCCATTTAATTTCTCATGCCAACTCACAATACACAGAAATTGCAATGGGAAAAGTCATGATGTAGAAGGGATAATTGTAAAGCTTTTCCAGAAAAAGAACTTGTAATAACAGGATCATAAGAACGCAGATTGAATTTAGTGGGGGAAGAAGCAGCCACCAACACTTAGAAATTTATTTTTCTGTACATAAAAATGACAATATCTGCAATTTTCAAGTCAATCCATCAGCATTACTAATTATTTTAACAGTAAAATGCAATTTCAAGCAAAGAGTTTTCTGCTACCTAACTCTTGTTGTATTCAGTAAATTCTCTTTCCAAATTCAACCCACAGATATATCAAAATTCATTCACATAAAGATGATGAGAAGAGCTAGCAACCAGAAGATTTGTTTCTGTATTAATATACATGTCTAGGACATGGCACTTCAAAAAAGTTGGTCATATTGAATATGCAATTAGCTTAGAAGATATTCCAGCCAGTGTTGATAAGTATAATTCATAGAAGAAAATATGGTGCAATGGGAAATCTTTGTTCTTTTAATCTTGGATAAGGAACAGCATGAAGCTACTTTTTCACAAGTATTATACAACTACATGTCTTATATAACATCTAAAAAGTAGTGTCAGGCCACCACAGTGGTAATAACATTGGGATAATAGCAACTTAGAATCATACAGTGATAATAATATCCAGAAATAATAACAACTTAAAATCACATAGTGTTTTGTATATAGATCTGGGTATATATACAGATACACACATACACATACATACAAACATATAATTTAATTTGATTTTCAAAGCCCTGTGAAATAAGTAAAGCAAATGCTATTACTACTACTAATGATAATAATAGTTAAATTTACATAGCAATTACTATGGCCAAAAACAATGTTAATCACTTTACAATTAAATGTTATCATCCTCATTTTTATAGATGAGGAAACTGAGGCAAAGTGATTGTCCAGGGTCACATAGCTAGTAAATATTTAAGGTCACATTTGAACTCAGGTGTTGATGACTCCAGGTCCGGTTCTCTATCCACTATATCTGCTAGCAGTGGATAGTTTATACAAGTTAAATCATTGCATCTCATACCAATTAAACAGTACAGCCAAGAGTCATAATAGTGGAGCCCGAATTTAAGACTAAGTGTGACTTCAAGCTCAGAACTTTGCTAAAAGATCAGGCTGCAATTCAAATATGAAAATTACTACAGGCATACCTCTTTTTATTGAGCTTTGTGGATATTGCATTTTTTTACATATTGAAGGTTTGTGGCAATCCTATGTCACGTAAGTCTATGGGCACCATTTTTCCAACAGCATGTACTTGTTCATACTGTGTCTCTGTTTCACATTTTGATAATTCTCACAAATATTTCTATTTTTTCAATATTATTATATCTGTTATGGTAATCTGTGATCAATGATCTTTGATGTTACTATGGTAATTATTTGGGGGCAACACTAACCACACTCATATAAGATGGTGAATTTAACTGATAAATCTGTACGTTTTGACTTCTTTACCAGCCTGCCCTCCTCTTCTCTTTCCCTCACCTCCAACTTCTCTATTTCCTGAGACATAATATTAAAAATAGACCAATTAATAATCCTTCAATGAACTGTAAGAGGTCAAGGGAAAGGAAGAGGCAACTGATGTGGCAAACTTCATTATGGTATTAGTTTAAGAAGTCACCAGTCACCCCACCCTTTAGCAACCAACACATTGATCAGTCAGCAGCCATCAACACTGAGGTATGACCATCAACCAGCAAAAACATTATGCAGTCCACTGAAGGCTCAGATGATGGGCAGCATTATTTTATAGCAATAAAGCATTTTAAATTAAAATATGCATGTTGTTTTTTAGGCATAATATCATTACACACATAACTTTCATATGCATTGGGAAACCAAAAAAATTCATGTGACTTGTTTTATTGCAATATTTATTTTATTATCTGAAACCAAAACCACAATATTTCCAAGATATAGACTGTATTTGATTTTACAAACTAGTCTGGTAAAGACCCATTCACTGCAGATACGCAGTTAGAGAAGAAAACTGATTTTAATATTTTTATTTCCTGAGAGCACAAGCCTACTACTGATTAAACATATGTGGTTAAGAGCTATCAAGGTTGCCAAAAAAAAGATAACAATACAAGGGAAAGTGAACTCACTTAATAAGACAGATCATTTCACCAATTTAAAAAAAATGCTTTTTTTAAGTTAATCTTCTTAATAGTTTTAATTCCTAACATAAGCACTGAGGAAATTTGAACTATCATGCAATTTCCTTTCCAGTAAGAAAAGGTCTTAGGCAGAATTTGACCACAATCTTGTGTCAATTTAATATTCCTGTATGGCCATAATCTTGCTTTTAACAAAGAGTCCATTCTGAATGGTTCTGGAAGGGCCCCAGGTCAAGGCTGCTCTATCCTGCTTGGCTTCCTCCCCAGTCTCCTACTACAGCTGGAACCCATCCAGGAAGGCCTGGCCATAGAAGAACTACCAACACTGAAGGAACTCTCCTTGTTTTCCTTCCTCCTTTGCTCTGAATATTTCAGTTGCCCCAGGGGTTGGGTAAGATGTCAGTTAGCAATACTACTCCTAATGAGGTAGAGAGCCAAAAGAACTTTTCATGTGTCCTGTCATTGCTTCCTAGAATCTCTAATAAGCCTTACTGTCTTCCCTGCCTCTATATTCTGTAGGCCACATTCAGTATCATTTTAATTACTCAGTTAGGTGGTGCAGTGAATAGAGTGCTGGGCTTACAATTAGGAAGAGCTCAGTTCTAAATCTAGCCTCAGAAACCCCTTAACTGTGTGATACCGAAAAAGTCACTCAATTTGTATCGGCCTCAGTTTACTCATGTGTAAACTGGGGGAAATAAAGGGGCTAACCTCCCAGGGTTCTGAGAAACAAATAAGATCATAATTGTTAGACATTTATTACAATATCTGGTGCACAATATGTGCTACATAAATGTTAGCTATTATTATAATTATCTTTATATTACTTTAACTTAAGCATTTCTGGACTGGACATTTGGCCCACCACTGAACCTTTAGTACTCCTGTGTATTTTTACCTGCTTTATAGCTAAATTTTCTTTTATGTGTTGTTTCCTACTAATATAGCATGAACTTCTTGAGCAGAGATTATATTATTCTTTCCAAATCTTTAGCATATAGCATGATGCTTGGAATATAATGCTTAATAAATACTTTTCATTTATTCATTCACACTAGCACTAAGTGCTCATTGCCACTAGTAAAAATTACTTATTAAGAATTTTCAATAATAGAAATAATAATTGTAATAATAATTAACTAGTATTTACATGGCATTTTAAGGTATACAAAGCTTACATTTGTTATCTCACCAAGTTCTTATAACAATCCTATAAGGTGGGTGCTATTATTCTTCCCTTTTTACAGATGAAGAAATTCATATGGAATTGGGCTAACTGAACTTGCCTAGAGTCATACAGCAATTAAATATCAAGACAGGATTTGACTTCAGATCTTCCTGACTTCAAGAACAACTCTATCCTCTCCACTGCCTATTTGTGTAACATTTCAGACACTACACAAATATTATTACCTCTTTGTTATTATAAAAAAAGCAAAAGAACTTGGTCTTAAAATTGGGACACAAAGGAAATGCTACTGCACAGAATATGTCTAGTTAATACCTCTACCCCTAAGAACAGTTATTTTTAAGAGCAGGGTATAACAGAAAAAAGAAAGAAAGAAATATTAATTTAGATACTGAATAGAAGAGTTTGTACCCTATTTTCAGAAGTATATTCCCATCAGGAATACGAAAAGAAGAAATGAGCAATTAAGGGTGGTCAGTTCCATAAATATGAAAATAAAATATATAATAACTTAAAAGGGAAGAAAAATTATGAAAATGATAAAGAAAAGGAAATGTTTAAGGAGAAAAAAAGGCACAGCAAAGAAAGATACTAAAAATAAAAGGGAGCCAAAAGGAAGAAAGGGAAAATTCTAAAATAGTAGATTAACTGGGCAGGGAAAGGAAATAGACAAAAGAAGGGGAGAAATAGACAATGAAAAAAGAAATAAAAATTAAATATTCAAAGAACCTAGGATAGAGCAGGCAAATAGGACTAAGGGAGAGTTTATAAGAATACAGCAACAAATATGTATATGAAACCATTTGGAGGTGCAAAGTAGTTACTTTAAAAATAAATTGAATAAAAATCAGTATAAAAGAGATGCAAGGGAGTCAAAACAATAGAGTGAGTATTTGGCAACTTTGCTATAGATTTGCCAAACATCTTCCAAAACGATGTAGAAAACACACCAAACCAAATTCTACTGAGAAAAAATTGGAATTTTTTTCCATCACAAGGAAGTTTAAGAAGATAAATAGAGGCCTATGAACTCTGGAATGAAGGCTAGTCAGGAATACAATACAATAGCAACCAAGTTCCCAAAAGCTGGGGGGACTTCCAATCATGGAATGCTCCAAGGATTATAAGGGGATTGAACACCTGTACAGAAAGAAATCCAAGAGTCCACTAGAATGGGTGCCATCTGGCAGCTCTGTTGCCCATTACCCAGTTCTAAGTTATAGTTTTGAGGGCAGAGAGAAGCACTCATAATTACAAGGAGACAGAGGGCCTTCATGTTTAAGGCAGTTATAGATTGTAAGGGCAGTAAACAGACCTCTTCCCATAGCATGTCAGAAGCACTAAAAATTTATAAGCCCAACAGACTGAGCTGTGAAAGCAGCAGAAGAGCATAAAAGTCAGAAGCTCAGACTAGTCATCCCTACCTTCCAGAAATGAGCAGAACCCAACTTTAACATAAAGTCCAAAATCATAGGGTAGAAAAATGCAGATTGGACATAAACATGTCCAACTGGACATAAGCAAGAATTCCTAAAGAAAGCAATTTTGTAAAGAAAGCAATAAGAAAGTATTTTTTTTTAATTTTTATTTTATTTGCATAACATATGTGTGGGTAATTCTTCAACAATAACCCTTACATAGTTTTCCGTTACAAATTTTTCCCCCCAACTCCCCACCCCTCCCCCTAGATGGCAGGATATCCACTACATGTTAATTATGTTAAAATATTGGCAAATCGAATATATGTATACATATTTCCAAACTTATCATTGGTGTGCAAGAAAAATCTTGCAATAAGAAAGTATTAAAAAAATCTAAAAATCAAATAAAAGTGATAGAGGAAAAAATGAGGAAAAGAAATTAGAGCTCTGTAAGAAAATTACAGGAAGAGAATTAACAGCTTAATAAAGGAGGCACAAAAAATACTAAAGAAAATAACTCCTTAAAAATTTAGAATTGACCAAATGAAAGCTAATGATTCCATGAGTTATAAAGAAACAATAAAACAAAAATCAAAAGACTTAAACAAATAGAAGAAAATCTGATCAAAGTGAGAGAATTTAAGAATCATTGGGTATGTGAAAAACATGAACATTTACAGATCGTATTTTTTTTATAATTATAAAGAGAGTTGCCTAGGCATCTTAGAACCAGAAAGCAAAGTAGAAATTGAAAGAATTCATTAGCTACCTTCTGAAAGAAATTCTCAAATGAAAACTCTCAGGACACAATTCAGAGTTCCCAAGTAAAGGATAAAATACTGCCATCAGCCAAAAAGAAACAATTCAAATATTGTGAAGCTAAGGTCAGAGTCCACAAGACTTAGCAGCTAACACTATAAAGAAGTTGAGGACTTGGACTATGGTATTCCAGAAAGCAAAGGAGCTAAAATACTAAGAGTAGCCCACCCAATAAAATTAAGTATAATCCTACAGGGAATATGTATATTGTATATTTAGTAAAACAGAGTACTTTCAAGCATTTCTGTTGGAAGAAAAAAGAGCTGAATAGAAAATTTGATATTCAAACACAAGACTCAAAAGAAGCACAGCAAGGGAAACAATGAATAAGAATTTGTAAGGGACTAAACATGGTTAAACTGTTCACATTACTATATGGGAAGATGATACATGTAACTCTTAAGAATTTTATCATTATTAGGGCACATGAAAGTGAGTCGATTATATTGGAAGGATCTCCAAAAAATGAAGCATATCTTCATTCATAATTATAAAGCAAACAAGAAAGAAGTTAAGAAGATAATAGAATTTTAGAAAAATTGGATATAATAGATCTCTGGAAAATAGTGAATAGGAATAGAAAAAAATTATACCTAGTTTTCATTTGTACATATCACTTTCACAAAAACTCACTATATATTAGGCCATAAAAAGCTCACAAACAAATGCAGAAAAGCAGAAATTTTAAATGCATATTTCTAGTCATGATGTAATAAAAATTATATTCAACCAAAGGACTTTAAGCATTGATTAAAAATTAGAAAATAAATAGCCTAATCCTAAACAATGAGTAGTCAAAGGACAAATCATAAAAATAATCAATCATTTCCCTAAAGTCAATAATAACAATGAAGCAACAACAAAAAAATGTGGGATTCAATGAAAGCAATACTGAGAGCAAAATTTATATCTCTAAACATATCAATAAAAAAGAAAGAGAAAGGAACATGCAAGTGGGCTGGGGAAGGGAACTAGGAAAAAACAACAAACCATCAAAATAGAAATCCTGAAAATCAAAAAGGAGATTAATAAAATTTTAAAATATTAGCATTAATAAATAAAATTAGCAGTTGGTTTTATGGAGGAAAAACAAATAATTAAATAGACAAACCATTGACTAATTTGATTTTTAAAAAGAAGAAAACCAAATTACCAGTATCAAAAAAGGAATGAATGAATGCACTGAATGAAGATGAAATTAAAGCAATTATTAGAAGCTGTTCTGCCCAATTATATGCCAATAAAACTGACAATCTTAATAAAATTAATATTTATAAAAATATAAATTATCAGAATTAACGAAACAAGTAATGGAATATTTAAATAATCCTGACTTAGGAAAAAGAATATATATGAGTAGCAAATGAGAATCCAAAAACAAAACAAAACAAAAAAAAACCTTGGGACCTGCTGGATTTAAAACTAGATTTTACCAAATATTTAAAGAACAATTAGTTCTAATACCATATAAACTGTTAAAAAAAAACAGGTAAAGGACTCCTACCAAATTCTTTTTATGACAAGATATGGTTTTGATACTTAAAGGGAATAAAAAACAGAAAGTAAAGTTTACATCAATTTCCCTAATGAATATTGATGCAAAAATTTCTAAATAAAATACTAAAAATGGACATTACTATTTACCACAAAGATCACATACTGTGACCAAACTAAATTTATACTATTAATGCAAGGCAGGTTCAATATTAGGAAAATAAGCATAATTGACCATTTCAAGCAAAAACAAAAAAAATATACGATTATTTCAACAGATGAATAAAAAGCTTCTGATAAAACACAACACCCATTCCTACTAAAAACACTAGAAAGCATAGGAATCAATGAAGCCTTTCTTCAAATGAAAAGCACTATCTAAAACCAAGAGCACGAAATAAGCATAAAGCTAGAAGACTTTGAAATTGGACCATAGGTGAAAGTAGGATGTCCATTACTAATATTATTGTTTAATATTATGCTAGAAATAGCAACAAGATAAAAAATAAATTTAAGAAAGGAAACATAGACAATGGAGAAACAAAACTATCTCTTTTTGCAAGTGATATAATAGTTTGCTTAGAATGACCTAGAAAGCCACCTAAAAAAACTAGTTTAAATAATTAGCAACTTCAGTAAATTATCAGGATAAAAAAAAACTCATACAAACCATCAGCATTTCTTTATATTACCAACAAAAGTTCAGCAATAAGAGATAGAAAGAGAAATTCTGTTTAAAATAATTGCAGACACTATGAAATACTTGGGAGTCTACCTACTAAGACACATCACAATTCTGTGAATAGAATTACAAAACACTTCACACAAATAAAGAAAGCACTAAATAATTTAGAGAAATATTAATTGCTCATGGGTAAGGCAAATTAATAGAATAAAATGACAGTACTACCTAAACTAGCTTCTTTATTCAGTGCCATCCCAATCAAATAATTATATATAGACAGAAAAAATAATAGCAAAACTCATCTAGAAGGGGAAAAAAGTCAGGAATATCAATGGGGAAAAAAATGTGAAGCAAGGAGCCTAGTAGTACCAGATCTCAAACTATACTATAAAGCAGGAGTTATCAAAACATTTTGAAACTATCTAGATAAGAAATAAAGTGGTTGATAAATGGTATAAATTAGGTACATAATATAGGCAAATGAGCACTGTAACAGTATTTGACAAATCCCAAAATCTCAACTATTGAAATAAGTGCTTATTATTTAACAAAAACTGCTGGGAAACTGGAACATAATCTAGCAAAAACTAAGCATACACCAAGTGTCAAACTGTATACCAAAATAAGCTCAAAATGAGTACATCTTAGACCAGAAAGGTGGCATAATAAATTAGTGGTATATGAAAGTAATAACCTATCCAATGTATAGATAGGGGAAGAATTCATGACTAAGTAAGACATATAGAGATTTCCAAGAGGTAAAATGAATAATTTTTATTGAAAAAAATTAACATTTTTAACAAATAAAACCAATGCAACCAAATTAGAAGACAAGACAGAAACTGGGAACAAAAAATTTGCAGGAAGTTTTTGGAATAAAGGTCTCACATAAAGAAGTGAGCCAATTTATTAAAATAGGAGTCATTCTTTAATTTATAAATTGTCAAAAAGATATGAACAGGCAATTTTCAGAAAAAGAAATCAAAGCTACCAATAGTCATAAAAATATCTCTATATCACTAATAATTAGCAAAATTCACATAAAAACAATTTTTAAGACTCCACTTTACAACCATCAGTTTGGCTAAGATGTCAGAAAAAGCAAATAACAAATGTTGGAGGCAATATAAGAAAACAGGTACACTAATGCACTGGTAATAAATATTGTATTTCTTTCCTTTTTAATGGGTGGAGAAAGGGAGAGAATTTGGATTTGAATTTAAAACACATCTTTTTAAACAAGAGAGAAAGAGAGAGAAAGGAGATTAAAACCTGGAAGACCTTAGTTCAATTTTGTCCTTCACATAACTATGTGATTCTAGGCAAACCATTTACTCTCTAAATGCTGTAGGCCCACCCCTCTAACACTTTAAGGTGTGGAGAGTCAACTTGCATTGGTTGAGGGAATTTCCTTATTTTGAAACTCCCCCTGCCAATGAAATCACAGGCTTAGAAAAGAAAAACACAAGCCTGATAATCAGATTAACAATCTAACATAATGAAAGGGAATTACAGACTGAATAAGGAAATAAAATCCAAAAATTTGAACATAAGAAACAATTAAAAATAAAGGCATGCAGAATAAAAATGAGAGGCTTTAACAAAATTTAGTGTGTATCAGGTAAATCCAAAAAATAGAAATTTCAATCATGCTGTCAGTCAAGAATTGTTTTTTTTTAATGATCTTCATAATTATTTTAAAAATCAATCAGGTAAATATATTTTGCCTAAAGAGATCAAAAATGATAAACCAATAGTAGGGCAAAATATATGTGTATTTAATGATCTGCCATCTAAATTCATAAAGTTAACTGAATTGCAAAAAAACCCACTAAAACACAATGTTAGAAGATCTTAATGTTTTCTCAAAACTGATCAAATCTGAGAGAAAGATAATGAAAATAATAGATAATAAAAGAAAAAATAGAATTTAACTAAATTGAATTTAGAACTAAAAATTTATAATATTACTACAGAAGAACATTAAGCAATATAGATATTTCTCATCACATTAGAATGTCAATAGAATATGTGCTCAGACCTCAGAGAAATGATAAATGTTGAAAAAAAACAAGAAATGAAAACAGGCTTTAAAATAACACCAAATGAGAAAGTATGGACCAGTTAGGTCCAAACAGTTCTTAAAGTGGTACATGAATGAAAGGGATAGAGTAAAAAATGAGTATGGATCCAAAAAAATAACATGGATGACCAATACCAAATATAGTTTAAGTCATTTATGTCCTTATGCATTTGATTTCCTACCTTTGCTTTAATCTATCTGGTTTTATAGCATGCAATAAAACTAAGGGTAATGTTTCATCATAAAAGTTATTCTAAATGATTTGGCTTTTTTTTTAAGTTTTAGCATCTTGGAAGGAAAAAGTTAACCTTTTCTTTCAAAATTCATGATCATGAACTTGCTCTTTTTATGAATTCTCTTTGAGATACAAATCTAGTAGTGGTGTTTCTGGATAAAGAAACCTATTTGTACAAAAATATTTATAGCAGGTTTTTGGTGGTAACAAAGGATTAGAAATTTAAGGACCACTCATCATTTGTGGAATGGCTGAATAAGTTGTGGTATATGACTGTAATGGAATATTATTTTGCTTTAAAAATGATGAGGATGATTGCAGAAAAACCTGGAAAGACTTATATGAACTGATGTGAATGAAGTGAGCAGAATTTAGAACATTTTACACAATAACAATGATACTGTAGGATGAACAACTAAGAATGACTTAGCTATTCTCAGCAATACAATGATCTAAGAGAATTCCAAAGGATTCGTTATGAAAATGCTATCTAGCTCCAGAGAAAGAAATAACGACATTGATGGAATTGATGGCATACAGACTGAAGTATACCCTTTTTCAATTTCTCTCTCTGTCTCTCTCTTCCTCCTCCCTCTCCTTCTCCTTCTCCTTCTCCTTCTCCTTCTCCTTCTCCCCCTCTTCCTTTCTCTCTCTCTCTCTCTCTCTCTCTCTCTCCTTCTCTCTCTCTCTCCCTCTCTTTCTCTCTCTCTCTCTCTCTCCTTCTCTCTCTTCCCTTCTCTCTCTCTCTTTCTCTCTCTCTTTCCTTCTCTCTCTCTCCTTCTCTCTCTCTCTCTCCTCTCTCTCTCTCTCTTCCCCTCTCTCTCTCTCCCCACCCCTCTCTCTTTTTCTCTCATTTGAGTTTTCTCCCAAAAACTGTCTAATATGCAAAGGTTTAACATGATTGCACATTTATAACCTATATCAGGTTCTTTATCATTTCAGGGAAAGAGTAGCAGAGGGAAGGAAAGATATAATTTGAAACTCAGAACAAACAAAATACATGTTAAAATTGTTTTTACATATAATGTATAATTAATACATAATTACTGTTTTTGAGCCTCCAAGTAACCCTTTGAAATAGATGATACAGGTTTTAGCCCAGTTTTAAAATAAAGAAATGAAAGTTAAATTATTCAAGCTAAATAATTTTTCCATGGTCCTGTTCTTTGGATCAGAGGCAAGATTGAGTCCATATCCTTCCTAACTCCAAATTCAGCCTTTTTTCTCCTGTCAAACTATCTTTCCCATAAAAGTAGAAGCTATTAATAAATATAAAATATAAGACAAGAAAAGAAGAAGCTCTGGACAATACCTGCTCTCCCGTAGTTTCAAAATATATTTATATTTATCAGGCAATGATCCATTGGATGCAATCACTGCCTAAAAGAATATAAAAGATATGTAATTATTTCAGGATAATTGATCTTTAAAATCTTAGACTAGTTTAGATAGGGAGAGAAGGAGTTTCAATTGGGAAAAAAGACATTTGTACAACTTACATCTCGGACAACAGGAGAGAAATTCTGACTTTCAAGGGGCTGAGTCGCATCTGATAATATCTGAAAGGCCAAATGAAACTGGTAAGAAGGTTTCCTTGTGTTGGCATGTGCACAGAAATATCTGTCAAAGAAGAAAGGAATTTGGAAAAGCATGTTTTCTAAAGAGCACAGAATGTTCTGACTCCTAAGAACATTCAACCTTGCCTTAAAGAAGATGCCATTTCAGTATAAATTCCAAATTTTAAACTACCAGCTGGTAACTATGGTAATTTCACAGCCTCCATTCTAGGCAGAGTTTACAGTAAAGAAAAAATATCCCCGACCCCAGTTAAATGAGCTATACTCAGCTTGTTAAAAATAACAGCACAGGACTTGTCCTGGCTACTACCTCATCTAGCCAATAGTCACTACTTGCCAGTTTTATTCCATTCTAGTAGAAAGTACAGCCAACCAGGCAGTTTAAATATTCTGAATGTCCTGCTTCTTTTCCAAGTCCTAGACACACATAAATAGGGCATCAGTAAAAGATTAAATGCTTTAATAAGGTTATACTTAAACTGAATAATGGAATTCTTGACCTAGTGCCATAGGACTAGTGCATTGTGGGCAGGTAGTTACACACTTCCTCCCTAAAAACTGGCAAGAAGGATTCAGAAAACAAAATTACAGTCCCCCAAATCGATCTCTCTCAACTTATTCCAGCTTCAAGTTGAATCCAAAAATCTTAAGATACTTAAATCCTAAGCACTCTACTCTCAGGAATTAGGAGTAAATAGTGCACTAAATGTATAGTTAATGTATAGAAAAGGAAGTCTTCTGGTGTTAGTGCAACCCATATTAAGATCTAATTTGGCAATACTTCCCAACTGGGAGGGGTGGGGCTGATAAAGGGTTGAGAGGTGGTGAACAGCCTCAGGGGAAGAAACAATGGAATCTTAATTTTTTAACTTAAAGGAATAATGGAAAACATAAGATATGCGGTCCATTTTACATTAATATTAAAAAAGACATAGAATCACAAGTCTGAACAAGCAACTCTTTCTATAACCAATTACTTTTAAATATATCTCTGTTGTCTGTTTTAAGAAAATGGAAAATTTTGTTGGGGAGGGAAAGGAGATAAGAAAATCTGAGGCATGGAAGAGTTTGCCTAGTACCCAGGAGTACTACAGTAAAAAGAGAAGCAAGGCTGAGAAGACACAAATGACCATCAAATCATTCTAATGATGTCTTTGTCTAACTAGCAGACCTTAGTCATTCATCTCCCTTCCATTTCTCCAATGCACACCATAAGAACATATCATGTCCATCCTCTCACTATTTAACATTCTTGTACAAGTAAGGAATAATGAGTTTTTTTAAGGAAAAAAAAGATATTTGATAGAAAGGAGGAAGGGCACAAGCTGCAAGTTTAGCTTTATTGCTAATACTCCACCATTTTAGAATGGTAGCTCCCAAGAGCTACATCTCAAATGAAAAAATACCCAACATTTAAGGAAAAGCTTCTTTATCTTTTGAAGTTAAGAATCTCAGTATATTATTGTCAGAGACAAAGTTCCACCAGAAAACATTAACAACTATTATTATCAAATTTTAACACAAAAAATAGATGGGGTTGGCAGGTGGTAAGGATATTTCTAGTCAAAAACAATGATTATATATTATCATGATATTCCAAACACTGTCCACTAACAAAGGTATAAAATCTCTGCCAATTACTCTTCATAATTAACTAAGGTTACTTAATGAATTATTAAGGGAAAAGATGCAATTTGATTTTCTTTCTTTATAATACACTAAATCAAATGAGCAGAGTTCTTATATGACCCAAATGGCCTAGATACCAGGGCCAATGGGTCAGATAGAGAGAATAAAGGAGAAGCAAGAAGAGAGGAACAGGGGGAGTGGTACTGAGGGAAAGAAATAGTGAGGGTAGGGAGAGAGAAAGGTAGAAGGAGAGAGAGAGAGAGAGAGAGAGAGAGAGAGAGAGAGAGAGAGAGAGAGAGAGAGAGAGAG
>JAJPUD010003488.1:18325-34272 GCA_023553655.1 Myrmecobius fasciatus
GAGAGAGAGAGAAAGAGAGAGAGAGGCAGATAGACAGACTCTTGTAGATCAGAGATACATTCTTAATCAAATATACCTTAATGAGAGACAAACAACTTCTGAGAACAAAGATGATCACATCAATAGTAAAACAAGTAAAGTAGAAGATTACTAATGTCAATGTTTGCAAGCAAACGTGGGAAAGAGAAAGAAGAGAATTACAGAATTTTTCTTAGATGGAAAAAAAGACCATAGTCATTGTCTCAGGTTTCCATTCAAAATGATATTGCCATTGTTGAGTCTGCCATTCTGCTTACCATTTCTTCAACATATGGAAAAAGCATGTCTCCAAAATATTCCGTAGCTTCAATTGGGAGCTGGGCTGGTAAATTGTCAATGGAACACATGAGTATACCAGAGCCTTCAACACTAGAAGAAGCAAATTATTGATTTATATATGGAAAAATAACCAATATATCCTATCATACTCCTGACATTAGCATGAATACTATAATATATTGGCCCAACACAAAACTATGTGCATGGTACATAAAAATAAAAGTAAGAAGTTTCATCTACTACAAATATTTAATACAACAATCTGCCACTGAATATGTATCTAAAAGTTGAAAGGATTGCATTTTTGATAACCTTATATCTACATATATACATATATATGTATATATATACATATATATAAATAAACTTCAGAAAAATCAGCATGGTTTGGCGTAAGGGACACTGGACCTGAAATAAGAAGATCTAGATTAATATCCCAGATCCAGCACTTACTGGCCATGTTATGATACCTATAAATTTTTTTTGTTTGAATTTCAACTTCCTCTTTTATAAAATGAAAATAACAGTGCTTTTGCAATCTAACTCACAAGGACAAAAAGTATTTCAAATCTTAAATCTTAGAAGCACTGCATAAGTGTAAAATACTACCTCTTAAACTCTCATAGCCTTTAGTCATCAAAAAAACACACATCAACACTAGCAAGTGCTGTGATGTGCACTTGGATGATTTTCTCTTTTGTTTTAGTAACATAAATGAAATGTTTTAAATTCCCACTCCCCTCACCAATTCAAAAGACTTTAAATTAGTTAAACAAACTCACCTATCATGAATAATATGTTGGTCAGCATCATACATACAAAAGGGACTATCTATTGTCGTACATTCCGTCATAAATTCTATAGACCCTCCTGTATCAGCTGAGATATCACATATGGCCACAAGTCTGAAATAGAGGATACCCATATGTTTTACTGTATTATAATCTGAAAGTTGCCATCAATACTAAAAATGCAACAAAAGCAAAGAGTTAGATAATTTCTAATGTGCATTTTCCAACTTTTTCCATTTAACATTGAAGAACAAAAAACCAAACATCCAAACAATCAACCGATAAACCAAAAAATCAAACTAATTGAAAAAAAGATTACTAGGAGCTCCTGCCTCATAAAACCAAAATGAACAAGAGCTGAATCATGCCTTCTCTTAGAATTGAATTTAAGAAAAGAACAGTTCCTAGATATACTTCTCTAGATCAATCAATCATAAAGGGATTTAATAAACAATTAGTCTATGGTAGGTATTGTGCTAGGTGCTGGTGGTGAGATACCTGACTCTTTAAGCTATCCTGATCACCACTACCCAAATAATCTTGATAAACACTTTCTTCACATCTTCATGTCCTATTGGGGAAGTGGGTTCAATGAAGAATGATTTACATATATACTAGTAGGGAAAGCCTTCTAACAGACTTTTGTCTCTCTCTATCTCTGTCTCTGTCTCTCTGTCTGTCTCTGTCTCTCTTCCCCTCCCTCCTTCTCTCTTTCTCCTTTTACTTTCCTCTCTCCCTACTTCACTACCTCTTTCCCTCACTACTTCTCCTCATGTTCCTCCCTTGTCACTTCTCTTTTTCTTTCTCTCTCTGACCAATTGGCCCTGATATCCAGGCCAGCTGGGTCATTTAAGAACCCTTCACTTCTCGTTTAATGTATTATTAAAAAAAAAGAAATCAAACCCACTCTCTGGACTTTATGTCCCACAATTCCCTTATGCCATCCTTCTTTCAATCAGACCAGTCTATCTAGCATTCTTAGAATACATCTTGCTTTTCTTACTTCCACATCTTTGCTCACAATGGCCCCTCTCTCTTCAGGAGCATCCTTCACCCTTATGTCAACCCAACTTCCACTAAGACAGACTCATTTTTTACCTATGCCATGAAGTCTTCCCTGAGCACTCCAGGCTACAAGGCATTTACCTTTTTCTTATCTTTTGTAGCATTTATTATTATTATTTATTATTTCTTAACATTGACCTTTATATTGTATATAACTCATTTAGCATTTAACATTGACCACAATGTTGTGTTAGTGATTTGGGAGGGGGTATCTGTCTTTCACATCTCCTAAGGGCAGGGATCCTATCTTGTACCTTTTTATCCCTTAAATTACCTAGAATGGTGCTAGAATAGCTATTAGTTATCATTATTATTATTATTATTATTATTATTAGAAACTGTGGAGCCCAGAGAAGATGAGCAGCATGATTACCTAAAATAGGTCTTAGACATTGTGAATATTCGATAAACATTCATTAAAATAATTCAGTTCTAGGATTCACAGTAGCACTATATAGATTTGAAGATAGAAAATGGAACTCAATGAAAGTTCTGCTACTTTTCATTTTCATTGCCAGAGGCAAATAATTTTTAATTACATGAGCCTCAATGTATCTACCTGTAAATTGAAGGGCTAGATGATCCAAAGCCCCTGCTATCAAGTGGCAAACAATGGAAGCTAATATTAAAAAATCGTGAGCTCTGCAGTATAAAAGATCTTTATACCTTTTGAGGAAAGGAGGAAGGATTAAAAGTTAAATTAAATTAAAAATAAAACAAACATTTTAAAAACAGTTTGTAAATTTTATTTATAAAATAAAAAAAAACAACAATAATAAAAAAAACAAAACAATAGATACTTACTTATGGGGCAAGGAAGGACAACCTTCAACAGAAATAACTGAAGATTTAACTGGGGCAAGGAGATTCTGAGCATCTTGTCGGCTCAATAACCGAGGAGTGTCTTGCTCCCAGTAGATTCCATTAATTAAACAAGTAGTGTATGGGGCAATCTATAAAGAAAATTCCAACAGACCCAATGAGATATAGAAGGTAACCTATAATCAAAGGATTATACTAGATGCAAACTATTAACAGTATATCAGTAATTAGCTTTTAAAAATTACTTTAAAATGATTTTTGTTGGCATCTTCTGTTTTCATATTACCTTCATTTGCAAATATATTTCTTGCCCCTCCCATTTTTAAAGGTCATTCCTTATAACAAATTTTTTTTTCAAGAAACAAATGGTTTAACAAAAGCAATCAACATCAGTTGTCTGACAATGTATGCTATAAATCACACCCATAATCTTCCACCTTTTCAAAAAAAAGGGAGAGGAATATATAATCTCAATTCTTCTCCAGGATTAAACTACATCATTATAACTATTGACATTATTTCTCAATCCTCTCTTTAATTTTAATAGATCATTGTTCATTCCTTCATAGTAACAGAAAATAAACTGGACAGGGTCTAATATATCCCAGATGGCAAAAGGAGTGCCCCATGAAATTAAGTTTTGCGGTCCCTTTTCATTTTGTAATTTAGTAGACAAAGAACAAGACTTTACAAAAAGAGCCTGGTATTGTACTTCTGCCTCTAATGCCACCGAATATGTAGCTTTAATCATGCTACTCAGCTTCTCTGGGCTCCATTTTGCTTACCTGCAAGATGGGGATAATATGTACCCCATTCCTCACAGGGATGCTGTGAAGATTAAATCAGATAACAACTGTAAGCACTGTGAGCTCCAAAGAGAAAGGTGCTACATGCATGCATAAATAGTATTTACAATCAGAAAGTTCCAGATCCAATCAATCATTATTAAAGAGAGCAAATAGTCAGACCTAGAATATTTCAGTTCCAAAGTCTTTCATTTAGAAGTCAAATTTGGTGTCATATCTTACATGACTTGGATAATACTCAAGAATGTAACATGGCAGGTATAGCTCAACAAAATGAGTTTTTCCTCTATAAGACCCCTCAACTGAATAAATTTTTTTCCTCTTTCTATAAACACAAATCTGCTAAAACTTGCTCACACAATCCTTTCTTGCCATTGGTCACAAACATAGAAATAAGTCTTCTTACATGAAGATGCTGCTAATTTCTTTCTATCATGCATTTCAAATTGGGGAATTTTGTAAAATTCCCTTTGTAGCAAATGGGTTTACACTGGCCTACCTTCATTATTTTTAATTCAGTGCATCCACATAATTGATGGCAAGACTTAGAAAGATAGCTGACTGGGATTAGGAATATAATTTGCAACTATGGAATAGATTTATCAGCAGAAGGATCAAACCCATAACTGACTGTATCATGAATACCATGCTTAAAGTTAACCAGCCCAAGCAGACCACAGAAGGCTGTATAATCCAATGGGATAACTGTAATTAACAAGGTAGAAGGACTGAATCAAATAAAGTAATTCTGACAGATCCCTGCAGACAGAAGCTTCAGAAACTATATAAAGAAAATTTCAGGATTCCTAATGCTGGCTACTTCTAAAGGACTCAAGAGTCATCACATTTTAATTAATTGATAATCTGGACTGAAATTGAACTGACATAATCCTAACTACCTACCTCATAGCAAAAACAAACTATCTTTTTAAGAGCTAAGAAAGAACAGAGTAGAATACTCACATCAGTGTTAAAGCGAGATGTGTAGAGGTGAGGATGTTTGTCATATTCTACAGGGTCATACACCCCATCTCTTTTCCTGACAAGGTGATGATGTCGACTTAACACTGTCCCATACACTTTCCTGAGATCTGGCAGAGGAGGGAAAAAAGGTAAAAAAAATAATAATAGCAGGCCTATGACATAACAGTAAAATGCCATGATGTACACAAAGTATATTTTCATAGTGTAGTACAGAGGTGCCAAACATGGAGAAAAATCTGCCAAGAGACTATTAGAATATTTAGTAATGATTATATTAACCTAAGGGGATTTATGGGAGAAAGAAGAAGAGGAGGAAAAAGAAGAAGAGGAGGAGAAGGAGGAGGAGGAGTGGAAAAAGAAGAAGAGGAGTATGGGGGGTATAATTCTCTTACCTCCACTTTGAGAAACTTCTCTTAACTCATGTGGCTCCACAAACTCACAAGGGAGTTCATTGAAGATTTCCTGTGCACCCTGTCAGTGACAACATGAACATCAATCAGATAAACCAAAAAGGCTTAAAACTAGCAATGAAAATCCAAGGTTCCAGAACCAGCTTCCCCCCCAAAAAAAACATACAAAGGTAAGTAGATTTTGTTCCATGAATACTTTTTTAGTTCCATGAATATTTCCTTTCCATATCTGAAATCTAAACTACAACATGGCAGCTAGATGGTATAATGGATAAAAGCACTGGATGTGGATTCACAAAGACCTAAGTTCAAATCCTGCCTCAGAAACTAGCTTGCTGTGTAACTGTGGAAAAGTTGCTTAATTTTTGCCTCAGTTTCCTCCTCTGTAAAATGGGAATAAAAATAAAAGTATTTCCTGAAGTTCCCATGAGGATCAAATGAAACTTTTACCACCTTAATACTAGTTAATGATGCAATCAATAATATTTTATTTGCTAAAGAATGAAAGCCAATCTCTTCAACAATGAAATGTATCAAACTAGTTCCAGTTGTTCAGTGAAGAAAGCCATATACTTCCAGAGAGAGGATTATGAAATGTGGACCACAACATAACATTTTCATGGTCTCTATCAATGTTTGATTGCATTGGGTTTCCTTTCTCAGATATTTTTTGTTCATGTAGATACGATTGTTCTTGCACAGCAAGATAAGTATGGAAATATGTATACATATATTCAACTTGTCAAGTATTTTAATATAATTAAGATGTAGTAGATTTCCTGCCATCTAGGAGAGCGGAGGGGACTAGGGGGAAAAATTTTAATGGAAAGCTTTGTAAGGATCAATGTTGAGGAACTACCCATACACATGTTATGCAAATAAAAAGCTTTAATTAAAAAAATAATAAAAATAAAATAAAATAAAAAGAAGAACTGGGGCCTACTATGCAGCATAGTTTTTTTACCTTTATTTTTTGGGTTGTTGTTCTCTCTACACTTAATCAAATCTGTGTATAAGATAAAGCAATTTTTAAAAGGTTTTTCAAAAAAAAAAGAATGAAAGCCAAATTTCATTCTGTTCTGGTCAAAAACATGCCCCAGGTATTTTATGATAATCACAGAGATTCTGGGGTAAGTGAGTACAATAAACATCTTCTATTAATTCCCTTTCTGTTGCTTTTTTCAGGTAGAAATAGCAAGACTTTCGTGGTTACCTCATAGAAAAACAGTGATGTCATAATTTTAAAAACTACATAAGTTTATTTGAAGGAAGTTCTACTTGTTATTAACAAAATTGTAGATTAGACTTTTCCTGGGAAATCTCAAATCCCTTCTGTACATGTTTTCTTTTAAAATACTCATAAAAGAAAAAATTACTAATACTATTTCCCAGAGGAGAAATATGTACTTAAATATATCACAAGAATCATTCTTGACCCTAATGAGACATATAGTCTTCTCTGGGACGGTATTCCCAGCTTGTAGCCTTTGGAAATGAATGCCTCAATGTAATTTTTAACAATGTTACTGAAATGATAGTACCAACTAGAAAGACTGTCATACCCTATTGATGTAATGTAACGTAGCTTGCAAAAACCTTGGAATCTTGTGACAAAATCAGGAAGAACTGAAAGCTCAGGATAAGGTTGAATGAATCATTAATCTTCAAAATTATAAAATATTTGTAAAAGAAGGCTAGGATGATGGGAAAAATGAGAGAATAGAATCTTCTGGTTTCCCTGCAATATAATTATCTAAGCCACTAGTAATGAATAATAATAATAATAACAAAAATCTGTATAGTACTTATTACATTCCAGGTTCTATGTTTTACAATAATTATGTTATTTGATGCTCACAACAACTCTGGGAGGTGTATGCTATTATCATTCACATTTTACAATTGAGCAAACTGGAGCAGGTATGTGGCTTGCCCAGGATCAGCCAGTTAGTAAATGTTTGAGGCTGCATATGAACTTAGGCCTTCCTGATTCCAGGCCTGGAGCTCTATCCACTGCCCCACCCAAATGCATAAGGACTAGGTAAGGACATTAAGATATATTCCAACTGTATTTCACTGCAAAAAAAGTCTTAGTATTTACCTTAGACACATTACCAGTGCCAGTGAACACAAATGTTAAAGGTCCTATTGATTTGGGCATCAATCCCAGAGAAATTTCATAGCCAGCATCACGTACAGCTTGCACAGCCTGACTGCTATTCCTGTAGTTATGGGCCATACCAATATGCTGAAAACAAATATATATGATTCACATAAGTCTATACACTGAAATATTTTATTTTCACAAAGTATGAAAAAGGATTTTGAAGAAAAGAAGAACTCACCATAAAAGGTGTGTGATGTCCCAGGGCAAGAAACCTTAAGCCCATTCCATGTAAAATGTTGATCATCCCTATTTTGGAATGAGATCAATAAAAAAGATGGGAAAATTATTTTTTGAAGTAATGTAGTTTTCTCCTCTAACACCTAGCATAATGTTTTATACAAAGTGTTTAGTAAATGTCCATTGAACTGAATTTCATTTTCACTACAAATTCACAATTTAGAAAAATACTGGGATCTATTACAAACCCAGCATTCATTCATTCATTCATTTGATCAAATTTTAGTACAGAAAAATAATTTTAATGGTTATTTATGATCATACTAGGAGTTTGCCCTACATGTTTAAAAAGGTAAATAGTTTCCTAAATGTAAGGCCATTCACTAAGTGTGAGGTCATTCACAAGAGGCAGAAGTGTGAAAAGAGAAAACTGGTTTAAAAAAATGAGATAAGTATAGTAGAGAAAAAATATTCCATTTCTATCATAACAAGTATACAAAATGCAATCAACAGGACCTTCATGACAGCATTACTAATTTGAAAGAAACAAGATGCTTTTATTATTGATCTTCAAGTTGTAATAATAGAATGAGATTACCACTGAACACATTGGTGTTTCCCATCAATGTGTTAAGCCCAAAGAGTACAGATTTAACTTCTATGTTCTTAAATATAGGGGCTTCTTTGAACCACTCTTGTGTGTACCTTCCCATAAACTACACATCCCTTCATTCCCATTTGCATTCAAAATAAGAATTCTTCTTAAGAACTTGCATTAGAAATGGGCAAGCTGAAGTCTCTTAGCTGAGCTCACCCAAAGCTATCAAACAGCCACTACCGTTCTTTCATTTTTTCCATTGAAACATGGGCTTTTACATAAAAGCTTTACTCATCACTTTCAACATTGCAAGCAACAACACATTCCCAAGAACATGAGCGCACGCGTGCGCGCACACACACACACACACACACACACACACACACATACATTTCTCATCACTGGACTGTTGCAATAGCCTTCTGGTTGATCTCTGTGCTTCAAAGCTCTCCCTACTACCGTCTATTCTCTACTCAGCTATCAAAATTATATTCCCGAATTACAGGTCTGACCATGTCACACTCCCAACCCCCCAATCACCTATCATAAACTCTAATATTTCCTTAAACCTCAAGGATCAAAAAGAAAATCCTCTCACTTTTAATAATCAGATCTCCCCTTACCTTTCCAGTCTTGTCACACTTTATTCTCCCCTACTTTCTCTAAGATCCCATGGCATTAACCTCTTTGATGTTTCTCCCACAAGACACTTCATCTCCAGGTTCTATGTTTTCACTGACTTTCTCCATACTTGTATTTCTCTCCTCTCTAATCTCTGCATTCTGGCTTCCCTGGGTTTCTTTGAACCTCTGCTAAAATCTCAGCAAAATGGTTTTCCTCATTATCCTAAATGCTAATGTCACCTATCCAAGGTTGTTTCCAATTCATATTAAAATATATGATAAATGATATATACAGATATAGATTTCTATAGAGAGAGACATAGATTTCTATCCTTATGTAGATTTCTACCAATCTATAGATAGATGTAAATTTCTGTCTTTATGTAGATTTATATCTAACCTGTAGATTGCTTTAGATATCTTTATATAGATTTTATATTTTATTTTTATTTATTATACTATATAAATTTATTTGTTATATTAGTTGTACATAGTTGTTTACATGTTTTCTCCCTTATTAGATTTTAAGTGCCAGGGCTTAGCTTTATACATACTATACAGCATGTTGGGTGCTTATTAATGCTTGTTGAACTGTTGAGAAACATGCACATTCACATTCATCAATATAGAATGTTTCAAATGTGCCTGCAAATCCATTATACATACCTGCCACACCTGCCCATTGTCCAAATGCCACAACACGTGTTCCTTTATGATCAACCATTTTCTCATAATCAATAAGCCGTATTTCCTAAAAAAAAAAAATACCCAGTCAAATCCTTTGGTTCAAATTTAATGGCCAAGCCATACAAATGGACAAGTCAACAGTTTATTTTTTCCTCAAAAAATATTCCTGGGCCTATTAATATAAAACCAAGTCAATCAAACAATTTGATACAATTAAAATAAATAATCCTTTAAAACATATTTCTGTGTTTGTCATGTTGTAGAAAAAAAACCAGACCCAAAGGGAAAAAAAAACAGGAGAAAGAAAAAAAGCAAGCAAACAAAGGTGAAAATACTATACTTTGATTCATATTTGGTCTCCTTAGTTCCTATGTGGACATAAATGGAATCTCAAGTTTACTGGAATTGTCCTGAATCATCAAGAAGAACAATGTCCATTACAGCTGATCATCACATGATCTTGGCAAATAATTTCAATAGCAATTTCATGGAATATGAAAGATTGTTTTCTATCCCCAAGCTTTCTTTCTTATCCTTTATTACTTTACTATCTCTAATATACTTCAGTATCTTTGCCAAGAAAATCCCAAATGAAGACTCAGCCACAAGTAAAAAATAACGGGATCCTTGAATTTCCCATGAATGAGATTCTAATTAATATAGTTTATTATAAGTTCTTCCTATTCTCTTTGTGTAGATATCATACACACAAAAACCAAATATATATATATGTGTGTGTGTGTGTGTGTGTGTATCTATTATATATAGCATAAAATTGATTTTACTAGTTTCTATGCTTGCCGAACTCCAATTTATTTTCATATAATAATATATGCACACTTTAAAAGGCTTTTAATTTTTTCTACCACCCTAGTAAACAGAGAATTTGAAGTAGAAATGCTCTTCTTTTCACCTTTAACTATTTCATACAAGTGGTGTCTTTCTAGATCTCAGTTTCTTCATCTAGAAAAGAAGAACAATTGAGTTCTAAGACAGACCAAAACTCTATAATTCTAAGATTTTAACTACTAATATTCAATCAGTTAAACTATGGAAGTTGGCCATGAAAGTAACTATCATTCTTTTCTATAATCATTACAAAGATAAGAAAGCAATAAACCTTCTTGTGCTTTTTAACATTGTGATTAATCCTTATTCCAGGAGCAAACGACATAGAATATATTCCAGAATATTAAGAATTGATGTATCTTTTTTCTATAAATTAAAAAAAAATTCCTAGGGGTACTGAGGAACTCAGATTGGCAAATTCATGTAATGTTAAGATTTACTTTTTCTTAAATCCAAAGTAAATGCTTCAGAATTACAAACAATAAGCATGACCCTAAAGAAGAGATATGAGAAAATACCTCTTCCAACTTTTTTATAGTAGTTAGAGATCCTCAGGTGTGAAACAATGGATATATTGTCAAACTTTTTCAGGGTTTTGACTGGTTTTACTGATATTTTCTCTTTTTCCTCTTTTTTTATTTTTCTATTTTTAAAAAGTATTCTTTGGTATATGTATTGAATTTCTCAGAGGGGAGGGGAAATATATTGGAAGAAACTTAAGCAATGTAAAAAAATTCATTAATTTTTTTTTTGTTATTGTTTAGTCATTTTTCAGCCATGTCCAACTCTTCATGTCTCTATTTGGGGTTTTCTTGGCAAAGATACTGGAATGGTTTGCCATTTCCTTCTCCAGCTCATTTTACAGATGAGAAACTGAAGCAAACAAGAGTTAAGTGGTTTGTCCAGGGACATGCAGATATGAAGTGTCTAAAGTCAGATTCAAACTTAGTAAACCTTGACTCCAAGTCCAGCACTCTAGGCACTGTGTCCCCTGGCTGCTCTAAAATTGATTTAGGCAATCTAAAAAGATGTCAATACAATATATTTAGGTAAAAAAGATATCAATAACATTTTTTTAAAAAAGGTTTACTTGTTTGAATTACTAATTACCTGTCTTAGAATCTCATCCAACAAGTTCATATTTGCTTCCTGAGCTTTTATTGTGTGAGAGAAGAATGCATAAGTCTTCCTGGGAATTAATTTTTCTTCGGGAGGTCTCTTAACTCCCACAATGAGGCAAGCCTCAGAAATATCTTCCTGAAGAATGCCACCAGCTTTGACATATTCCTGTGAAAAAAAAATTTGGAGAAAATGTTACATTTCTTTGTTGCATGTAATTTTTTCCTTAATCAGGGTGAAAATCAAATGTTTTATCACTGAAGCAGTAGAAATGTTAAATTAAGACATTGATTCAAGGGGATTAAAAATAAATGGGAAAATAACTATTCCTTAGGTTGCTAGGTAAAGTAAGAAATAATGCTATGTCCATAGATGTTCCTGCCCAGAGTAGTAAAAGGCAAAATGATACCCTTTTTTAAAGTATTCAATTTAGAAACTATTATGGCAGAAAATAGGCATTGATCCACACCTAACACTGTATACCAAGATAAGGTAGAAATGGATTCATGATCTAGACATAAAGAATTATATTATAAACAAATTAGAAGAACAGAGAATTGTTTACTTCTCAGATCTGTGGGGGGAGAAAGAATTTATGACCAAAAAAGAACTAGAAATCATTATTGATTACTAAATAGATAATTTTGACTATATCAAGTTTAAAAGTTTTTGTACAAACAAAACTAATGCAGACAAGATTAGAAGGGAAGCAATAAACTAGGAAAACATTTTTACATTCAAAGGTTCTGATAAAGGCCTCATTTCTAACATATATAGAGAATTATCTCAAACTTATAAGAATTCAAGCCATTCTCCAATTGATAAGTGGTCAAAGGATATAAACAGACAATTTTCAGATGAAGAAATTGAAACTATTTCTAGTCATATGAAAAGGTTTTCCAAATCAATATTGATCAGAGAAATGCAAATTAAGACAACTCTAAGATACCACTACACACCTGTCAGATTGGCTAAGATGACAGAAAAAGATGATGATGAATGTTAGAGGAGATGTGGGAAAACTGGGAAACGGATACATTGTTGGTGGAACTGTGAACTGATCCAACCATTCTGGAGAGCAGTTCTTTTGGGCTTATATCCCAAAGAGATCTTAAAGGAGGAAAAGGGATCCACATGTGCAAAAATGTTTTTGGCAGCCCCTTTTGTAGTGGTTAGAAACTGGAAACTGTATGGATGCCCATCAGTTGGGGAATGAGTAAATAAATTATGGTATATGAATGCTATGGAATATTACTGTTCTGTACGAAATGACCAGCAAGATGATTTCAGAGAGGCCTGAAGAAACTTACATGAACTGATGCTGAGTGAAATGAGCAGAATCTGATCATTATACACGACGACAAGATTATACGATGATCAATTCTGATGGACATGGCTCTCTTCAACAATGAGATTATTCAAACCAGTTCCAATTGTTCATTGATGAAGAGACCCATCTACATCCAGGGAGAGGGCTGTGGGAACTGAGTGTGGACCACAACATAGCATTTCAGGCTTTCTGTTGATGTTTGGTTGCATTTTGCTTTCCTTCTCAGGGTTTTTTTTTTTACTAGATCCAATTTTTCTTGTGCAGCAAGATAATTATAAATTTGTGTACATATATTGGATTTATCATATATTTTAACATATTTAACATGTATTGGACTATCTGCCATCTAAGGGAAGAGGTGCGGGGAAAGAGGGAAAATTTGGAACAGAAAGTTTTGCAAAAGTCAATGTTGAAAAATTGTCTATGCATGTGTATTGTAAATAAGAAGCTTTAATTAAAAAAAATAAAAAAATAAAGTATTCAGTTTAGAGTCAGATTTTCTTGGAGTCATATCCTCACTTAAACACATAATAGATGTGTGATCTTGGACAAATCATTTTACCTTCTGTGCCTCAGAGTGTTTAACTTAGCTGTCAAATGTACTGCTATTCTACCTAGCTCACAAAGTGGTAAAGAGGAAAGAATTTTATGTAAACTTCAGATGTATAAATAATATTCCTGTCATTTTTATGAACAATTAGTAAATTGAAGAACTGCAATTTAAGAAGAGCTTTCTGTGATTGCAATTTTTAGTCCATAGAAGCATGAAGACAGTCTCTCTCTTATGTGAATCAATATTATTGTGACATTTAGATGTAGTAGTGAAAAGACACAAGGTACATACTTGCAGTTTTATTAAATGCAAAGAGATAACTCTACATTGATCAAGGTCTCATGGCTTGAAGCTAGGAGTCACTAGGTGCTTCAATGCTAGACCTGGAATCAGGAAATCTTACTTCTAACAACTTTAGACATTTAGTAGCTGTGTGATCCCAAGAAAGTTATTTGACTGCTTTCTTCCTCAGTTTCCTCATCTGCAAAGTATGGATAATAATAATAGTATAATAGCAACTTCTGTGGTTGTTCTAAGAATGGAATGATATTTGCAAATCTTAAAGAGTACTAAATGTCAGCTATTATTATTATGGTTTCTTCCTAGGTAAAGGAAGTCCATTGTCTGTAGTATATATTTTGTACTTACAGAATTATAAACTTTAGAATGGGAAAGAGCCTCAATGACTATCTAACCCAACCCTCCCCATTTTAAAAATGAAAGATCTGAGGCCCAAGGAGGTTTTAAGCAATTTGCTCATGATTTATTAGTATGGATAATTAGGAGATGTTTCACTTCAAATATTTCTTATGTACCTACTAGGTGCAAGAAATTGTGCTTAAGCAATGTGTGAGATATAAACCACAAAGCCATATAGATCTCAAAAGGAATTTAGACATCATTAATCCTAATTTTTTTTTTATTTTACAGATGAAGAAACTGAAGCCCAGAGAGGGAAAGGAATTTACTAAATTCACACAGCTAATTAGTAGCAAAGCCATCTCACCCAGCACTCTTTTACTAGACTTGGCCCTTTCTCCAAAGACGATTCAGACATGGTCTTCCTTTTAAGGAATTTATAATATACTAGATTGAATATGACAGATCATGTGAAGAAATGCTAGAATGTGAGTAATCATATTAATCATGCCATAAGGCTGATGTTTATTCTTTTAAAGAGAAACATTTCTCTCTCTGCTAAAGAGAAACATTTTTTACTCTGAGCAAAGATCTTAATTCTTGTCATCAACATATTTGAGCACTTCTACTGCTTCTTTTTAGACCAAATTGTCTTCCTCTATTTGTGCTGAAGAGTCTATATCTTTCATTGACCAGCAAGGTTTGTGTTTTTTAGCTTCCAACAAATCCTTCCCAAGAGTAGCATGTTTTTACTCTGAAATGGTGCACCCATTTTTATAATGCAAATTCAGAAGATAGAGTCGTGGTTAGGATGATAAGAAATGGCTTTATGAAGGTGACATTTGAACTGAAACATAAAGAACAATTAAGCCTTTGAAAGGGAAAGATGGCTGGGGAGGGTAGTCCAAGCAGAAGGGAACAGTCTACACAAAGGCCAAACACAAGTTATACTTGGGAAAGGCAAATAACTCAATTTGTTGGAATGTGAAGGAAGTAAGATTGGAAAAGTAAATTGGAGTCAAATTGAATGTTATAATTTTTTTTTAGCTTATCAAACAAGTAATGGTAATGTACTGAAGCTTTTATTCTTACTTGCCTGCTCAGGGATTTAGTTAAGCAGAGCAATCTGAGAACTTTATGCAGAATGGATTTAAGAGGCAAAAACTTTGAACAAAGAGATAGATTAGTAAGCCATCACAACTTTGAAGGCCAGAAGGATATTAACAGTGGAAATGGAAAGAAAACCATAAACACAAGAGACATCTGAAAGCATCCCATATGATACTACCTGGTATCATTAATTGCTTCTTTATCATCAGCTACTAGAGAGCCAAGACTGTGTTTTATACTTTATATTTCTTTGTATCAAATATTTTATAAACACTCAATAGACTGTTCACAATGGTGATTTCAACATTGCAATTAAACAGAAATCTTCAGACACCTTTAGGTTAAAGATTTATAAGTTGAGAGACAAAAAAAAAAGAAAAATCTGTTTATACATATATACACATGTACTGGTATATATATACATATATTCAAATATATTCATCTACATATAGACACATACACAGATATATTTATACATATATGTACATATATTTATATAATGTACAAAATATTTTATTTTCAACTCTAATTCACAAAAGTTAACTAGTTATTTTGTTTTTTCTAGCTACATAAATGTGCATTCTTTAAAAGTTTCAAGTAAACTAAATGGTTGCAGAAATCAAATTAAAGATTCATTAATGGAGCATATCATATTGTTTTATGAGCAGAGAATATCACTTTGTATAACCTTTTTTTCTAAATAGAAGAATACTTTTGGGTCATGTGATTATCACTTCTTTATCATCTATTTTTAAGGTCACATTTTAACATATTGTGTTTTTTCTTATTCTTCTTTATTCCAATATATTACTTAACTAAGAAGACACATGGAATACATAGTGGATAGAGGGCTGGCCTCAAAACCAGAAAGATTTGGGGTTCAAGCACTACTTCTGATA